>SJYC01140421.1:0-10873 GCA_006408675.1 Madoqua kirkii
ATGTATACTCACTAAATGTCAGAGCACCTACATATATTAAGCAATATTAACATATCTGCAGGGAGAAACATACAATATAATCATGTAGGAGACTTCAACAGCTGACAGATCATCTAGATAGAATTTCAATAATTTTGTCTTGACCTATTTATTTTAGCCTAAATATATAGACTACCTGGACCTAGCACATTCTTCTCAAGTTTATATGGAACACTCTCCAGGGTAAACCATTTGATGGATTATAAAACAAGCCTTAGAAATTTAAGAATATTGAAAATCTACAAGGTAGTTTTCATTAACACAATGGTATGAAACTATAAATCAATTACAAGGAAAAAAACAGGAAAAATATGAATATGTAAAAACTAAACACCATACTTCTAAACAACTCAAATAAAAAATTAAAAAGAAACAAAAATCTTGAAATAAATGTGAAAATTACAACACAATACACCAAAATCTATGGAATGCTGCAAAAGCACATTTAAGAGGGAAATTTGGAGTGATAAAGGCCTACATTAAGACAAAAGAAAGATCTTTTTTCTTCTCAAGTGAACAACCTAACACTATTTCTCAAGGAGCTAGAGAAAGAAGAATAAACAAATTTCAAAGTTAGCTCAAGGAAGGAAATAACAAAGATAAAGGTGTAAATCAACGATACAGAGACCAAAAAGACAATAGAAAATATCAATAAAGATAAGAGCTAGGTTTCTGTAAAAGAGAAACAAAACTTAGAAACGTTCATCCAGTCTAAGAAAAAAGAAGACAAACATAATAAAAAAATGAGAGAAGAGACAATACAATTGACACCATAAAAATACAAAGGATCATAAAAAACTGTTGTGAACACTTATGTGTCCAAAACTTATTAACAGAATAAATGAATAAATTCCTAGAAATACACAAACCACCAATAGAGAATCATTTAAAAAGAAGAAATCTGAGCAATCAATAACTAGTAAGGAGACTGAATTAGTCATCTACAATCTACCAAGAAAGGAATGCTTAAGTCCAAATTGTTTTAATGGTGAATTTCACCAAACATTCACGAATTAATGACACTCTTTCTGAAGTTCTTCCAAAATACTGAACAGGAGGAAATAGTCCCAAACTCATTTATAAGCTCAGAATTAAACTCATACCAAAGCTAGGTAAGGACACTACATGAAAAGAAAACTATAGGCCAGTATCCCTAATGAATATAGATGCCAAAATTCCCAAGAAAATATAAGCAAACTGAATTCAACAGCACATTAAAAAGATTGTATGCCAGGATCAAGAGATATTTATTTCTAGGATGCAAGTATGTTTCAAGTTATGCAAATCAATAATTGCAACTAACCACTTTAATAGAATAGGAAAGTCATACGATCATCTCAATAGATGTAGAAGAAAATAATTTAATAAATTTCAATATCTTCTCATGATAAAAACTTCCCACAAACTGGTACAGAAGGAACATACATGAGCCTAAGAAAAGACATATATAACAAGCCCACAGCAAACACCATACTCAACAGTGAAAGGTTGAAAGCTTTTCTTTGAAGATCAGGAACAGATGAGAGTACCCATTCTCACCACTAACACTTGTAACAGTACTGGAAATCCTAGAGAAAAATTTGGAAAGAAAAGGAAATAAAAGTCAGCCAAATTGGAAAAGAAGTTAAATTGTCTTTTTTTGCAGATGATATGATATTAAATGGATAAAATCCTAAAATCTTCACACACAAAAAATTTAGAACTAGTAAATGAATTCAGTAGGTTGCAGTACACAAAATCAGCATATAAATATCTGTTATATTTCTATATACTAATAATGAAATATCTGAAAAAGAAAATTTTTAAAAATCCTGTTCACAGAATTAAAAACTATAAAATATGAAAAAACTGAACAAACAAGATGAAAGATCTGTACACTGAAAATGATAAGACTTTGATGAAAGAAACCAAAGATAATGAATGCAATGATATCTCATGTTCACATATCAGAAGACTTTATTTTTCTAAAATGCCCACAATATTCAAAACATTTATAGTTTCAAAACAGTTCCTAATATAATTCTAATGAAATAATATTTCAGCAATGAAAAAAAAAAAAACTTGAAATTGACCTGGGCAACAAAAGACTCCAAATATCCAAAGCAATCCTAAGAAACAAGAGCACAGTCAGAGGTATCACACTTCTGATACTATTGAGTATACTGAGTATATGTACTGTATACTCAGTACACACTACTGAGTACTATACTATACTATACTATACTATATTATACTATACTATACTATTTAAGCTGTACTACCAAGCTATGGTAATCAAAGTAATACAGTACTGACATAAACGTGTGTTTGGGCTCCAAAGTCACTGCAGATAGTGACTGCAGCCATGGCATTAACAGATGCTTGCCCCTTGGAAGAAAAGCTATGACCAGCTTAGACAGCATATTAAAGGCAGAGACATTACTTTGCCAACAAAGATTCATCAAGTCAAAGCTATGTTTTTTCCAGTAGTAATGTACGGATAAGAGAGTTGGACCATAAAGAAAGCTGAGTGCTGAATAATAGATGCTTTGGAACTGTGGTGTTGGAGAAGAGTCTTGAGAGTCCCTTGGACAGCAAGGAAATCCAACCAGTCCATTGTAAAGGAAGTTAGTCCTGACAAATAGGTAAAGGAGTATGTCAAGGCTGTATATTGTCACCTTGCTTATTTAACTTATATGCAGAGTACATCATGAGAAATGCTGGGCTGGAAGAAGCACAAGCTGGAATCAAGATTGCTAGGAGAAATAGCAGTCACCTCAGATATGCAGATGACACCACCCTTATGGCAGAAAGTGAAGAAGAACTAAAGTGTCTCTTGCTGAAAGTGAAAGAGGAGAGGGAAAAATTGGCTTAAAGCTCAACATTCAGAAAACGAAGATCATGGCCTCTGGTCCCATCACTTCATGGCAAATAGATGGGGAAACAATGGAAACAGTGTCAGACTTTGTTTTGGGGCTCCAAAATCACTGCAGATGGTGACTGCAGCCATGAAATTAAAACACACTCTTTGGAAGGAAAGTTATGACCAACCTAGATAGCATATTCAAAAGCAGAGACATTACTTTCCCAACAAAAGTCCGTCTAGTCAAGGCTATGGTTTTCACGGTGGTCATGTATGGATGTGAGAGTTGGACTGTGAAGAAAGCTGAGCACCAAAGAACTGATGCTTTTTAACTATGGTGTTGGAGAAGACTCTTAAAAGTCCCTTGGACTGCAAGGAGATCCAGTCAGTCCATTCTAAAGGAGACCAGCCTTGGGTGTTCTTTGGAAGGAAAGATGCTAAAGCTGAAACTCTAATAATTTGGCCACCTCATGTGAAGAGTTGACTCATTGGAAAAGACTCTGATGCTGAGAGGGATTGGGGGCAGGAGGAGAAGGGGACAACCGAGGATGAGATGGCTGAATGGCATCAGCGACTCGGAAGTGAGTTTGAGTGAACTCCAGGAGTTGGTGATGGACAGGAAAGCCTGGTGTTCTTCAGTCCATAGAGTCACAAAGAATTGGACACAACTGAGGGACTGAACTGAAAGCGGGACACAAAGACCAGTAGAACAGAATGAGAGCCCTGGAAAAACTCAAATTTACAATCAACTTATATTTGACAAGAGAACCAAGAACATTCAGTGGGGAAAGTATTCAGTTCAATAAACAATGTTGGAAAAATTGAAAAATCCCATGCTAAAGAATGAAGCTTGGCCTCTATTTTACACCATTAAAATTTTAATTTGCAATGTATTAAAGACCTAAATATAAACCTTAAACCATAAAACTCCTGGAAGAAAACAAAAGAGAAAAGCTCCCTGACTGGTCTTGGCAATGATTTTTGGATATAACACCAGAGCAGAAGCAATAAAAGCAAATGATTAATAAGCTGTACTGTATCAAACTGAAAAGGTTCAGCAGAGAAAAGAAACAATCAACAAAACAAATGTTAGCCTATGCAATGGGAGAAAATATTTGGGAATCCCCTCTCAGATAAGCAGTTAATACCCAAAATATATAAATCAGCCATACAAGTCAACAACAACAAAAGAAACAATATGGTTAAAAAATTCTACAGAGTGACTGAATAGACATCTTTGAGAAGAAGAAATGAAAACAACCAGCAGCACAAAGAAAGGTGCTTACTATCACTAATGACCAAGGCAATGAAAATGAAAACCATACCACAATGCAGTATCACCTTAAACCCTGTTAGAATCCTGTCATCAAAAAGACAAGAGTTAGAGAGACTGTGCAGAAAAAGGAAGATGTTGAGAATATAAATTGGTACAGTCACCATGGAAAACTGTATGACTGTTTCCTCCAAAATTAAAAAAAGTAAAAGCTTATGATCCTGTAATAACACTTCTGGTCAAATACCCAAAGGAAAATAAATAAGAATTTTGAAGATATGTCTCCAGTTTCACATTAATTGCAGCTTTGTTCACAATTTTCAGATCATGGAAAAAAAACCTATGTGTCTATGAAACAATGGATAAAGGAGATACACACACACACGGAGAAAACCTATATGAACCAATGGTTAAAGGAAATACATATAAACACACACACGGAGAAAACCTATGTGTCTGTGAACCAATGGATAAAAGAGATACACATAAACACACACACACACACACACACACACACACACCCCTCCTGCAGGTCAGCCTGGACCCTGGTTACTATAGGCATGGCCCTCAGGGGCCAGCCTTTCACAACCTGCTGGTTCAGGCCACCCATGACCTCAGGAGGTTCCCGTAACCACACCACCCACCCTTCTTGGCCTTCAGCCACTTGCTCAGCAAGGGTTCCACCAGCAGCCAAGAGGCCCCCGACAGGAAAAGCTGGACGAAATCCTGGATGCAGATGCTGACGACGCCCATCACGTCCCTGGAATCATGCTGTATTTGTCTGTGACTGGCTTATTTCACTTAAGTCTAATGTCCCCAAGGTTCATTCATTTTTTTCACATGTGGCAGGATTTCCTTCGTTTTTAGAGCTAAGTCTGTTCCATTGGATGTATATACTACATTTCCTCCATCCAGCCATCCATCAATGGACATATCTATAGAGGTGATAATCATTTATCTAGTACCAAAGTACATATTTGAAGTTTATGTATAATTTCTATCTTCTTATGAAAAGTATTTAAAATCATCTATGGATTAGTGATTCCCTGATTCAAATAAAACTGTTGTAATTTAATCACACCATATGGGCTAAATGATGATTAGGAGCACAACTTTAGGTGTGAAAATTGTAAATTAAGAGTATATCAACATAATGTACATGTTAGTTTATTTCATCTCTAATCTGGCGTCATATTCTCATGGATAATATTATAGGTCTTTGATTAGCATAAATATGCACTCTTTCTTAAAGTAAAATGAAAGAAATGTTTTAGGTAAAAAGCAACATATATTAGAAGTTAAATCAACTAAGGAAAACAAAACATTAAAAGAAAGATTCTAAATCCATTATATAGTCCCTAAATTTAATGGAAGGTCAACTATCTAATACAAAAGTTCAATGTTTCTGACATTGAAAAGACCAAATGCAAATAAGCATGACTATAATATCATTTATATTTATATTTATATGATTACTAATGAGATAATTTTAAAGATGCCAACTGATGATTATTGAAATGATAATGGATAAATTGAAATGATAGTTCAGGCATTCGAAATGGAGTTGGGGAACCACTGCAGAGCAGGTCTTATATAAGTCTCTGCACCACTGAGAACCTGAACTTTACTGTGAGCTATACAGAATCCAAGGGCACCAGACCTTTGTAGATCTACATCACCTAGCTACAATCTTGTCTGAAGGTTTTTCCATCTTTAACTATGCAGCACAACTTCCCTGGTGGTGTCAACTCCAATTGCAGTTCTTTATAAACAACTCATGTAACTAACCGGCCTTGCAGTTTTTGCTTCCATAAACTTCCTCTACTCTGTAGTCTACATGCTGCTGCTTCAGTCATATCCGACTCTGTGCGACCCCATAGAAGCCAGCCCACCAGGCTCCACTATCCCTGGGATTCTCCAGGCAAGAACACTAGAGTGGTTGCCATTCCCTTCTCAAATGCATGAAAGTGAAAAGTGAAAGTGAAGTCGCTCAGTCGTGTCCGATCCTTAGCGACCCCATGGACTGCAGCCCACCAGCCTACTCCGTCCATGGGATTCTCCAGACGAGAGTGCTGGAGTGGTGTGCCATCGCCTTCTCCAACTTTGTAGTCTGGTGGAGCACAATTCAAGGACTTCTTGACCCTCTGTCTGCCATGGCTTCAGTCCTGAAAAACCTCAAATAAATGCCTCTTAATTTTCAATCAGGCTGCAGTCCTGAAAAATCTCAAATATATGCCTCTTAATTTTCAATCAGGTCTCCGTTTCTCAAATTTTGATTAACACAGCTAATGTAAGATTCATTACAGACATTGATAGAATGACTTTGTTGAGATTATTCCAAAACTGAAAACAAGCGAGCTTCTCCTGCTGCTGCTAAGTCACTTCAGTCGTGTCCGACTCTGTGACCCCATAGACGGCAGCCCACCAGGCTCTGCCATCCCTGGGATTCTCCAGGCAAGAACACTGGAGTGGGTTGCCATTTCCTTCTCCAATGCATGAAAGTGAAAAGTGAAAGGGAAGTCGCTCAGTCGTGTCCGACTCTTCACGACCCCATGGACTACAGCCCACCAGGCTCCTCCATCTATGGGGTTTTCTAGGCAAGAGTGCTGGGGTAGGTTGCCATTGCTTTCTCTGAACCAGAGGGCAGCGTGGATATATTACTTTGAGAATTGATACTCTGTTTATACTTATATTTTCATATATTTAAATACATTAAAAAATTTTAATTGAAAAACTTGTATTTTCTCCTCTTTCAGTTCCTTTCCCCTTGTTCTTTCTTCCCTCTTACTGACTTATGTCCAGTCTTTTCTTCCTAGTGGGGAAGATTGCTTTCTTTTAACCCAAAAGTTATCATTCACTTGATGTAAGGCCATTATGCATCACCAGAGAGTTTAAACTTATTAGCATGTTGGATATGAATGAATGAATCGTATTTATTGTGCTGTACTTTTCTGACTTCACTGAGATGTGTTACAAACTGCTTAATGTTTGTTCTAGAGTGTACTTATGCATGAATCTTGAGTCACTGCCAAAGGACAAATGAGAGGTTAATAAATGGAACAACTAATTAATAGTCCACTTAGATGCATAAGGAATATTACATTGATAACAAAATCCAGTTGGGAATAATCATCATGCCCTTTAGAATTATGAAAAAGAATATGAACAACTTTAGCTGTTAGAAAATCTATATCCATTTTCGCCAATAGTTCTGAAAACTTTGTGTTAAGTGATAGTTTATAAAATTTCCACATAAAAGACTTCAGACTCTGGGAGAAATGTATTTATTAATATCTATACTTGTGAGATAGATATACTTTTTCTCTTTGATAGAACACTGCATGTCATGTTTGAAAACTGTAAGAAATAGCATGCCTGTTTTGGAGAAGTGTATTTGAGAAGCAATGAATGATCAGAAGTTTTGTGCCAGAAAATTTTACCTAGACCAGCCTTCCACTATTCCACCCAACTGTGTTTAGTCGACCAGTTGTGTCTGACTCTTTGCAGCTCCATGGACTGTAGTCCACGAGGCTCTTCTGTCCATGGAATTTTCCAGGCAATAGTACAGGACCAGGTTGCCATTTCCTACTTCATGAGATCTTCCCAAACCCAGGGGATTGAACCCTCATCTCTTACAACTCCTGAATTAGCAGGAGGGGAGGTGGTGGTCAAGAAGATCCCCTGGAGAAGGGAATGGCTACCCACTCCAGTGTTCTTGCCTGGAGAATTCCATGCATGGAGGAGCTGGTGGGCTATAGTTTATGGGGTCACAAAGAGTCAGACACAACTGAATGACTGACACTTTCACACTTTACCACTAGGACCATCTGGGAGGACCATCTGCTAGGTAAGCCAATAAATGGAGAGATGACTTGTTAGGGCAAGGAATAGTAACTTGCCGTATTAGGAAAGCCTGATGATCAGGAAGATGGTGGACTAGTGTTCCAAAGAACCAGCTTGCCAGGGTCTGGGTGCTAGTTTATTTTTCTTGTGTAGAACAAAGAGGGAGAGGTGAGGAGAGAAAGTGAAAAAGGCCATACATTGTTGGAAATGTTTCCTGGTTTCAGCCAGACTCTGGAGAGGATGTGTTCATTTTTTCTTTTCCTGCACAGATTCTCAGGTGAGCCTGGTCAGGATGTTTCCTGTGAGCTAAACAAAGGCACTGTAACTTAAGCTCTGCCATAGCAGGTCAGGTTCCCAGAGGCAGACTATCCTGTTTACTTTAAGCTTATAGGTAACATGACTTTAGTGATTAACTTGAAGCACAAGTAATAATACAAAGGTTGAAATAAAGGAAACAGATACGTTCTTCCCTATTATAAAAACAGACAGCCCAGAACTCCAATTTCTTGATTCACTGGTTATCTTGTAAACTTTTTATAAGGTTTATGGAAACTTGAAATACAATCCTGTTTTCTTTCTAAACAGTGAGTGAAAGTTGCTTAGTCTATCCAACTCTTTATGACCCCATGGACTACAGTCCATGGAATTCTCCAGGCCAGCATACTGGAGTGGGTAGCCTTTCCCTTCTCCAGGAGATCTTCCCAACCCAGGGATAGAACCCAGGTCTCCTGCATTGCAGGCAGATTCTTTGCCAGCTGAGCCACAAGGGAAGCCCTTCTAAACAGAAGCCATCTTTTTTGGTAAGCTGACAATTCAGTGGTCAACTGGTGTGCTAGTCTGCAAGCCTCAGCCCTCTCTCCATATTGGACTGTATCTTTAGTGTGCCCCCCTAGAATATGCTTCCCTAATATCTGTTTAAGGAAAGAGTCTCTTAAGCTTCAATTGCTTTACTGGCCCATGGTCGTCTTTTCTGCCCAGTGGAACTGGGCCTGAGGAAACTCTTTATAGCTGAGTGCTGTGTTTGACCATGGGTCATTGCCATTGCTTCAGAGATAAACAAGAACTAAGGAAAGCAGCCTTCTGTGCTATTTCCCTCACCTGCCTAAAGCTAGACTTCCAGCCAAAAAGTTATAAAGGGAAAAGAGGTGATGTGGTAGATTTTCTTGTCAAAGAAAGTTTTCAGTAAGTAAGGCAATATGGCATAGCAGTGAGCAGTGTTTGGTTTAGAGTCAGTAATGGCTTTCTTTGTCTCCTATCCCCAGCATGTAATTGTATGATGATCTTGGGTGATGAATTTAACTCTTACACATTTTCAGTTTTCTGCATAATACATAGATCACACAAAATTTGGGGAATTAAAATAAATCAGTATGTAGATTTAGTTGCCATTTAGTCGTTTATCCAAAACTAAAAGGAATACAGAATACTAAATCTTCAGACCATTCAAGATTATTATGGATTTCAGTGGAAAAAGAAGACAGCTTAATTAACTTTTTTTTATTCAGATGTAGTGCTTTTTCACTCTGATTACAGTGTTTGTGCTGGACTTCTTGTTCCTTTGTAAACTGGATAGGCTGGGATGGTTGATGTCAGAGAAGGTGAGTCTTTATCCAGCGCTTGTCTGCCCTCTGCTCACACACTGTGCGTGTTGGCCAAAATGACCTTAGGATCTCCTTGGCAGTCTCTTCGGGAAGCAGGACGCGCTCGACTCATCAGTGTCTGGCCTTGAATAGCAAGTGTGTTCCGCTGAGCACGGGTGTCTTTTGAGTTCCGCTGAGCAGCAGTGCAGGCACCCGGTGCTTTCTTCTAGAGGGCGTGGCCGGCTCTTTGACAAGCCTTAACCTTCCACTAGAGTTCTTCACTAAACCATTAGGCTATTGACGTGTGACCCTGTAACTTTTTGTTATTGCTATTGCCTTTAGTCATTACTCTACTCCCAACAAATATCAAAATCTTTTTTTTTAACATAGAGTCTATCAGGCTACTGAGGGAGTTATTTTTCTTAGGTATAAAGCAAAATCTAGAAGGCAACATTTAAGTTGGAAAAACTGTTTAACTTCCAAGGGAAGAACATTGTAGTCATAATGCATTTTTTCCATATAAGACAGTTATCTCTAAATATACATTTTATTTTTTTTAATTGTTGGGCCCTAGGTAAAGTATATGTTTACTCACTGAATATTTGTCAAGATTGATTGTTCACTGCTGTTGTTATGGATAGATGCTTTCTTAAAAACATCACCATTCAAATCCAAAGGCAACACTGTACAATTAAAGAGAAAGCAGAAAGTGAGGTGAATGGGGAAAATGACACTGCTAGCCATTTTTATTCCATATAAATAGATTTAAAGCAGATAATGTGAATGAATATTCAGTCTTCATCAGCAGTAGTTAATTTGGGATAAGTGTTTTGTTTTGTTTTTCCTGAGGTGGAGGAGTATAAATTTTCTCTTTCATTCTGATTATAAAATTAACTGCTTCCCCATAAGTTAAATAGAATATATTTTCTAGATAACTTTTTAAATGTGGCTTATTCCATTCATTATGAATTCAGGAATCAGTTCTTCAGAACTTCATCTTACAACCCTTTGCAGCACTTGAGGATGTTGGTGATAAAGGGACGAACTCTGGCCATTTTGCAAGGGTAAACTATATGGGAAAAAAATAATGCAAATCTTATTTTACTTTACCTGATTGACTCAAGAAAAATGCAAGAGAAAAAGTTTATAAATACATTTTTAATGCATCTTTATTGAAAATGAATAAATTTTATTTTACATGTTCTTCCAGAACTTAGTATAAATTCTATAAAATAGGAGAAAAACTTTATAAAGAGCTTTTAATGTTTGGGACATTGTTATTTAAAATCATATTAA
>SJYC01140423.1:0-12971 GCA_006408675.1 Madoqua kirkii
AAAAATTAGAGCAGAAATAAATGAAATAGAGAACAGAAAAACAACAGAAAAAAATATCAACAAAACAAAGGTTGGTTCTTTGACCTGATCACCAAAATTGACAAATCTTGGCTAGAATGGATAAGAAATAAAGAGAAGATGACTCAAATTACTAAATCAGAAATGAAAAGGAAAGAACTACTGACCTTATGAAATAAAAAGGATAAGAAATATTATGAACAATTGCATATCTTAGATAACTTAGATGAAATGAACAAATTCCTAGAAAGATGTAAACTACTGAAAATGACTTAAGGAGAAATAGAAAATCTGTACCATGTAAAGAGGTTTAATTAGTAATCAAAAAACTTCCCACAAAGAGATGCTTAGGACCAGATGGCTTTTCTGGTGAGTTCAATCAAATACTGAATGAATTTTAAAACCAATCCTTCACAAACTCTTCAAAAAAAAAAAAAAAAAAAGAGGAAGGAATACTTACCAACTCATTTCTATGAGAGCAGTTTTACTTAGATACAAAAACCAGACAAAGAGATCACAAGAAAACTACAGGCCAACATTCTTTATGAATGTGCAAAAAATCTTCAATGAAACAGTGGCAGATAGGACCTGGGAACAAATAGAAAGGATTATAGACTATGACAAAGCAAGACTTATTCTAGGAATGCAAGGTTGGTTCTACATTTGAAAATCAGTATGCTACATATTATTAATAGAAACTCCTCCCTGCCAAACCACACAATCATTTCAATGGGTGACAGAAAAAGTGTTTGATAAAATCCAACACTCTATCATGATAAAAACACTCAACAAACTAGGACTAGCACAGGACTTCATCAACCTGATAAAGAACATCTATAAATAATTCACAGCTAACATCATACTTACAGGTGAAAAACTAAAAAGTTTTCCCTGATAGTTGAGAATAAGACAAAGATGTCCACTCTTGTCACGTTTATTCACCATTATACTATAGATTCTAGCAAGTGCAACTAAACAAGAAAAATAAAAGGCACCTAGATTGGAAAGGAAGAAGTAAAATTATCTCTATTTGCAGATGATATGATCTTGTATATAAAAAAGGTGAAGAAATCCACTCACTCCCCAAAATTTAGAGTTAACAAATTAGTTCAGCAAAGTTTCAGGATACAAAACCAATATGTGAAAATCAGTTTTATCTGTATACTCTAGCAATTAACAACTCAAAATGAAATTAAGAAAACAACTCTATATACAATAGTATCAAGAATAATAAACTTTTTTAGGCAAAAATTTCACAAAATAGGAGTAAGGCTGGTGCATTAAAAACTACAACACATTACTGAAAGAAATTAAGGAATATATGGAAAAGATATGTCACTTTCGTGGATTAGAAAACTTGGTGCCCACTCTCAACACTACTATTCAACATAGTTTTGGAAGTTCCAGTCACATCAATCAGAAGAAAAAGAAATAAAAGGAATCCAGATTGGAAAGAAGAAGTAAAATTCTCACTATCTTTTTTTAGGCAAAAATTTCACAAAATAGGAGTAAGGCTGGTGCATTAAAAACTACAACACATTACTGAAAGAAATTAAGGAATATATGGAAAAGATATGTCACTTTCGTGGATTAGAAAACTTGGTGCCCACTCTCAACACTACTATTCAACATAGTTTTGGAAGTTCCAGTCACATCAATCAGAAGAAAAAGAAATAAAAGGAATCCAGATTGGAAAAGAAGAAGTAAAATTCTCACTATCTTCAGATGACATGATCCTTTACATAGAAAACCCTAAAGACACCACCAGAAAATTACTAGAGCTAATTAATGAACATAGTAAAGTTGAAGGATATAAAATTAATACACAGAAATCCCTTGCATTTCTATACACTAACAATGAAAAAACAGAAAGAGAAATTAAGGAAACAATCCCATTCACCGTCACAATGAAAAGAATAAAATGCTTAGGAATAAATTTACCTAAAGAAACAAAAGACCTATATATAGAGAAAACTATAAAACACAGATGAAAGAAATTGAAGATGACACAAATAGACGGAGAAACACATCATGTTCGTGGATTGGAAGAATCAATATAGTGAAAATGAGTAAACCACCCAAAGCAATCTATAGATTCAACACAATCCCTAGCAACCTACCAATGGTATTTTCCACAGAACTAGAACAAATCATTTCACAATGTGTATGGAAACACAAGAAACCTCAAACAGCCACAGCAATCTTGAGAAAAAATGGAACTGGAGGAAACAACCTTCCTGACTTCAGACTCTACTACAAAGCTGCAGTCATCCAGACAGTATGGTACTAGCATAAAGACAGAAATATAGATCAATGGAACAAAAAAAGCCCAGAGATAAATCCATGCACCTATGGACACCTTATCTTTGGCAAAGGAGGCAAAAATATACAACAGAGAAAACACAATCTCTTTAACAAGTGATGCTGGGAAGACTGGTCAACCACATGTAAAAGAATGAAACTAGAACACGTTTTAACACCATACACAAAAATAAACTCAGAATGGATTAAAGATCTAAATGTAAGACCAGAAACTAGAAAACTCTTAGAGGAAAACACAGGCAGAACGCTCTCTGACATAAATCACAGCAAGATCCTCTATAATCCACCTTCCAGAGTAACGGAAATAATAACAAAAATAACCAAATGGGGCATAATTAACTTAAAAGCTTTTGCACAATGAAGGAAACAATAAGCAAGGCGAAATGGCAGCCTTCAGAATGGGAGAAGATAATAGCAAATGAAGCAACTGACAAAGAATTAACCTCCAAAATATACAAGCAGCTCATGCAGCACAATCCCAGAAAAATGAACCCAATCAAAAAGTCAGCCAAAGAACTAAACAGACATTTTTCCAAAGAAGATATACAGATGGCTAACAAACACATGAAAAGATGCTCATCATCACTCATTATCAGAGAAATGCAAATCAAAACCACAACGAGGTATCATCTCACACTGGTCAGAATGGCTGCCAGCAAAAAATCTATAAACAATAAATGCTGGAGAGGGTGTAGAGAAAAGGGGAACCTCTTACACTGTTGGTGGGAATGGAGAACAGTGTGGAGATTCCTTAAAAAACTGCAAAATAGAACTGCCATACGACCCAGCAATTTCACTGCTGAGCATACACACCAAGGAAAGCAGAACTGAAAGACACACATGTACCACAATGTTCATCGCAGCACTGTTTACAGTGGCTAGGACATGGAAGCAACCTAGGGGTCCATCAGCAGATGAATAGAAAAGGAAGCTGTGGTATGCATACACAATGGAATATTACTCAGCTATAAAGAAGAACACATTTGAGTCAGTTCTAATGAGGTGGATGAAACTGGAGCCTATTATACAGAGTGAGGTAAGCCAGAGAAAGAAACACCAATATTAATACTTATATATGGGAGGGATTGAGGGCAGGAGGAAAAGGGGACGACAGAGGATGAGATGGCTAGATGGCATCACCGACTCGATGGACATGAGTTTGAGTGAACTCTGGGAGATGGTGATGGACAGGGAGGCCTGGCGTGTGGCGATTCATGGGGTCACAAAGAGTTGGACACAACTGAGCAACTGAACTGAACTGACTGAACTGATATGGAATTTATGGTGACAATGATCCTATAAGCAAGACAGCAAAAGAGACACAGATGTAAAGAACAGACTTTTGGACTCTGTGGGAGAAGGTAAGGGTGGGATAATTTGAGAGAATAGGGTTGAAACATGTATATTACCATATGTGAAACAGATGACCAGTGCAAGTTTGATGCATGAAGCAGGGCACTCAAAGCCAGTGCTCTGGGACAACCCAGAGGGATGGGGTGGAGAGGGAGGGGGGGTTCAGGATAGGGGGGACACATGTGCAGCCATGGCTGATTCACATTGATGTATGGCAAAAACCACCACAATAAAGTAATTATCTTCCAAATAAATAAATAAATAATTCAAAAAGAAAACTTAATAATGCTGATAGCAGTTATCTGAAAATTGATTTACAGAGTCAACATAGTCTATCAAAATTACAGCTGTCCTTTTTGTAGAAACTGGCAAGCTGATAGTGATGTGGAAATGCAAGGAACCCAGAATAATCAAAACAATCTTGAAAGAGAATAATAAAGTTGTAAGACTCACATTTCCTAATTTTAAAACTTACTACAAAGCTGCAATAATCAGGACTGTGTGGCTTGCCATAAGGATAGATATATAGGCCAATGCAACAGAATTGAGAGTTCAGAAATAAACCCGTATGTCTAATAAAACCATATATCAACAAGAGTACTTGGGGACTTCCCTGGTGATCCAGTGGTTAAGACTCTAAGCTTCCAAAGCAGGGGGCCTGGGTTTGATCCCTGGTCAGGAAACTAAAGACCCCTGCCATGCCATGCAGTGCAGTGCAGCTAAAACAAAACCAATAAATAAATCGCTTTAAAAAATAAAAATGACAGTATTTACTTAAATGAGGGAGGAATAGTATTTTTAACAAATGGTGCTGAGACAGTCGGAAAAGGCAATTGCACCCCACTCCAGTACTCTTGCCTGGAAAATCTCATGGACAGAAGAGCCTGGTGGGCTGCAGTCCATGGGGTTGCTAAGAGTCAGACATGACTGAGAGACTTCACTTTCACTTTTCACTTTCAAGCATTGGAGAAGAAAATGGCAACCCACTCCAGTGTTCTTGCCTGGAGAATCCCAGGGACAGGGGACCCTAGTGGGCTGCCATTTATGGGGTTGCACAGAGTCGGACACGACTGAAACGACTTAGCTGCTGCAGCAGCTGAGATAGTGTATATCCACATGCAAAAGAATAAGGGAAACTTAACTTTCACTATATGCAAAAATGAGCTCAAAATAATCAAAGACCTAAATAAAAGCTAAAACTCTAAAACTTTTAAGAAAACACAGAAAAAAATCTTTGTGACTTAAGATGAGCAATGGTTTCTAAGATATGAAACCAAAGCTGCTGCTGCTGCTGCTGCTGCTGCTAAGTCACTTCAGTCGTGTCCAACTCTGTGCAACCCCAGAGATGGCAGCCCACAAGCAGCCAAAAAACAAAAACAGATAAATTGGACTTCATCAAAACAAAACACTTTTGTGCTATAAAACAATACCACCATGAATGTGAAAAGAAAACTTACAGAATAAGATAAAATATTTATAAATCAAATCTGATAAGGGTTTAGCATCCAGAATATATAAGAAATTCTTCAAGCTCAACAATAAAAAGGCAAATATTCCAATAACAAATGGGCAGAGGATCTGAATAGACATTTCTCCAAAAAGACATAGAAATGGCCAATAAGCTTATAAAAAATGAACATCATTAGTCATTAAGCGAATGCAGTTCAATTCCACAGTGAGATATCACTTCACAATCACTAGAATGGCTATATAAAAAAACAAACAGGCAAATAACAATTGTTTGTGAAGACGTGAAAAACTGGAACCCTTACACATTGCTGCTGTGAATATAAGTGGTATAGCAACTTAGAAGAAAATATGACAGTCCCTTAAAGGAGCTAAACAGAAAGCATCTGCGTGACCTAACAATTCCTTTCCTGGGTATATACTGAAAAGAACTGAAACATATGTTTAAACAAAAACCTGCACACAAATGTTTATAATGGCATTATTCATAATAACCAAAAAGCAAAACCAAGCCAATATCCATTAGTGCATGAACAGGTAAGCACAATGTGGCATATCCATATAATGGAACATTATTCAGCCACAAAAGGAAATGCTACAACATGGGAGAATTACCCGTTAATAGATCTCACCTGGAGAAGGCAATGGCAGCCCACTCCAGTACTCTTGCCTGGAAAATCCCATGCACGGAGGAGCCTGGTGGGCTGTAGTCCATGGGGTCACGAAGAGTTGGACACGACTGAGCGACCTCACTTTCACTTTCCACTTTCATGCATTGGAGAAGGAAATGGCAACCCACTCCAGTGTTCTTGCCTAGAGAATCCCAGGGACAGGGGAGCCTGGTGGGCTGCCATCTGTGCGGTCGCACAGAGTCGGACTTGACTGAAGTGACGCAGCAGCAGCAGATCTCACCTTATATAAAATCAGCTTAATCTCAAAGCCTCCTTGGCCTCTGGTCTAGCTCTGGTTCTACTAATAATTTCTTCCACAGTTGCATTAATGAAGAGAGTTAAGAAAGATCTAAATTTCATGCTTTAGAAACACATGCTTTTATTTTTACAAAGATATACAGATAGTGGTGAACATAAATGGCAAGTATATTTAATATGTACATATACAGCATCTTAAAAAGGAGACTTGGTGGCATATCTTTGTGTAACATGTAATAAAAGAATCATGGTCCCTTCAGAGGATTTTTGTTTGATTAACAGATACATTCTTGAATTTCTTCTTTATCCTTCTTGTTGACATCAGCCTCTCTGACAAACCCTGAAAATAGGAACATAAAGAGTAATACCAACATAAAAAATTTCCTTGGCTATTACAAATTTAACTCGTGGCCTGGAAAAAGGACATTTGCTGGGTCCTAAAGCAAGAAACTATATTCTTTCCTCTCTTTTTCTTGCTCATTTCTTAGCATTCACCTTCACAGACATTACACTGTGATTTCTAAGGCCTTCTTTCTCCCTTAGTGACCATCCAGATCCTCCACAGAAACAACCTACTTGTTTGTGCAGGGACAAAGGGGAATTTCCTATGCCTAAGAGTTACAGATGCTGAAACAAAGGGCTGACAGAGGTTCTTACACCCCTTACATAAAGGAGTCTCTGTTGAGGCAGAGGTTGGCACTGTGAGAGAATGACAACTACCTCAAAAGCAAGGACTAATCCTCATATCTGGATGTCCCTTCTTATTTGGACATGTCTTTTAACTGCTTGTGAGTAAGAATCTGAGACTGTTCTTTATCTCTCTCAGACAAGAGTTCCAGAAAGGAATCCTTACTCTGTATTTCTGAATTTTGTTCAAAGGAGTTATTTTCCTCCAGGAATTCTCCCTCTATCCAAATCCTGGTCAGGCAGGTGTCAAAAGGTCTGATGATGTTGGTAAAGGACATCTTTCCATTTCTCATTACAAAGGCTTTAAGCTCAGAGACCCAGTGGTGATAGACAGGGCAGGTCACACATCGAGAGAAGAACTCCTTAAAGTACTGGAAGGAAAGGAAGGCCCATTAGCTCAGGGATTAGCACTTTCTTTCCTCCACTCCACTCCATCAGAACTTACTGCAGTTCCCACTCAGCACACTTACTCAGGGCTGGGGCAACAGGAAGGAGTTACTGATGGTCAAGGAGGCCCAGACAGTCTGTTCTCAGATACAGAGGAACTGGAATGTTTTAGATTCAGAACGAAAGGATGTAGGGGAATGTGTCAAACTATACACAAAGCCAGAGTGTTCTACTGAGAAGGGCTAAGTGTCAACATTTTGATGGCATTGGGTAGTAGCTTCTGCAAATCCAGTAAGAAATCCAGTCCTGATCTACATGCAAGAATGTCTGGGAGGATACATGAGGTAGGTGGACAGAGTCTGTAGGTGGAGGGGGCAAAAAGGGTTCAAGGAGGAAAAAGAGACCAAGGCAGCAAGGAGAAGGGTAAGGGAGAGAGGCAGGTGGCAGAAAGAGTACCATGCCTTAGGTGTTAGCTGAGGATAACGGAGACAGGTACCGTGAGGGTTTGGTGGCGAGTCACTGCGAGAGTTTGCAGGAAGACATCCTCTGGCACTTTCTGTAAAATTAGCACATGGCACTCTAGGAATCGGACAAAGCCATGGGAACCAAACAGTGAGGCATTGGTTCTTTTCACCAACTGGCGAGCCTTGGAGAAGTGGTACTCAAACTGATTCCACTGTGAGTCCTGGGCAAACCTGAAGGGAAAGAACCACAGCTCTCAGCTCTCTCCCTTAATTGCCCACTATGGCTCCTCCACAGAGCTGTCACTACTCTGAGGGTCTAAGATCTCCTTCAGTCAGATCTGTGATTCTAGTAAGGGGCCACAGTTACTAACTCGCATGTAAGGAGGCTCAAAAGGAAACCAATGATATACAGCTTTGCCATGGATTCTCTCACACTTAAATGTAACTCTAAGCTGAACCCTTAATCTATGAACCCAAACCTCTTAGGGACAAGAAGAACCCTTCCAACAACATGGGGGGAAATGGGAGGTGAATAATCTTTAGAAATGGGTTGGAGATGTGGAACCATCCTGCCTTGGGGGGCAAAAGGCATCGCAGCAGCAGCAGATCTCACCTTATATAAAATCAGCTTAATCTCAAAGCCTCCTTGGCCTCTGGTCTAGCTCTGGTTCTACTAATAATTTCTTCCACAGTTGCATTAATGAAGAGAGTTAAGAAAGATCTAAATTTCATGCTTTAGAAACACATGCTTTTATTTTTACAAAGATATACAGATAGTGGTGAACATAAATGGCAAGTATATTTAATATGTACATATACAGCATCTTAAAAAGGAGACTTGGTGGCATATCTTTGTGTAACATGTAATAAAAGAATCATGGTCCCTTCAGAGGATTTTTGTTTGATTAACAGATACATTCTTGAATTTCTTCTTTATCCTTCTTGTTGACATCAGCCTCTCTGACAAACCCTGAAAATAGGAACATAAAGAGTAATACCAACATAAAAAATTTCCTTGGCTATTACAAATTTAACTCGTGGCCTGGAAAAAGGACATTTGCTGGGTCCTAAAGCAAGAAACTATATTCTTTCCTCTCTTTTTCTTGCTCATTTCTTAGCATTCACCTTCACAGACATTACACTGTGATTTCTAAGGCCTTCTTTCTCCCTTAGTGACCATCCAGATCCTCCACAGAAACAACCTACTTGTTTGTGCAGGGACAAAGGGGAATTTCCTATGCCTAAGAGTTACAGATGCTGAAACAAAGGGCTGACAGAGGTTCTTACACCCCTTACATAAAGGAGTCTCTGTTGAGGCAGAGGTTGGCACTGTGAGAGAATGACAACTACCTCAAAAGCAAGGACTAATCCTCATATCTGGATGTCCCTTCTTATTTGGACATGTCTTTTAACTGCTTGTGAGTAAGAATCTGAGACTGTTCTTTATCTCTCTCAGACAAGAGTTCCAGAAAGGAATCCTTACTCTGTATTTCTGAATTTTGTTCAAAGGAGTTATTTTCCTCCAGGAATTCTCCCTCTATCCAAATCCTGGTCAGCAGGTGTCAAAAGGTCTGATGATGTTGGTAAAGGACATCTTTCCATTTCTCATTACAAAGGCTTTAAGCTCAGAGACCCAGTGGTGATAGACAGGGCAGGTCACACATCGAGAGAAGAACTCCTTAAAGTACTGGAAGGAAAGGAAGGCCCATTAGCTCAGGGATTAGCACTTTCTTTCCTCCACTCCACTCCATCAGAACTTACTGCAGTTCCCACTCAGCACACTTACTCAGGGCTGGGGCAACAGGAAGGAGTTACTGATGGTCAAGGAGGCCCAGACAGTCTGTTCTCAGATACAGAGGAACTGGAATGTTTTAGATTCAGAACGAAAGGATGTAGGGGAATGTGTCAAACTATACACAAAGCCAGAGTGTTCTACTGAGAAGGGCTAAGTGTCAACATTTTGATGGCATTGGGTAGTAGCTTCTGCAAATCCAGTAAGAAATCCAGTCCTGATCTACATGCAAGAATGTCTGGGAGGATACATGAGGTAGGTGGACAGAGTCTGTAGGTGGAGGGGGCAAAAAGGGTTCAAGGAGGAAAAAGAGACCAAGGCAGCAAGGAGAAGAGTAAGGGAGAGAGGCAGGTGGCAGAAAGAGTACCATGCCTTAGGTGTTAGCTGAGGATAACGGAGACAGGTACCGTGAGGGTTTGGTGGCGAGTCACTGCGAGAGTTTGCAGGAAGACATCCTCTGGCACTTTCTGTAAAATTAGCACATGGCACTCTAGGAATCGGACAAAGCCATGGGAACCAAACAGTGAGGCATTGGTTCTTTTCACCAACTGGCGAGCCTTGGAGAAGTGGTACTCAAACTGATTCCACTGTGAGTCCTGGGCAAACCTGAAGGGAAAGAACCACAGCTCTCAGCTCTCTCCCTTAATTGCCCACTATGGCTCCTCCACAGAGCTGTCACTACTCTGAGGGTCTAAGATCTCCTTCAGTCAGATCTGTGATTCTAGTAAGGGGCCACAGTTACTAACTCGCATGTAAGGAGGCTCAAAAGGAAACCAATGATATACGCTTTGCCATGGATTCTCTCACACTTAAATGTAACTCTAAGCTGAACCCTTAATCTATGAACCCAAACCTCTTAGGGACAAGAAGAACCCTTCCAACAACATGGGGGGAAATGGGAGGTGAATAATCTTTAGAAATGGGTTGGAGATGTGGAACCATCCTGCCTTGGGGGGCAAAAGGCAATAGCTTAAATGAGTTCATGGTGTCTTTAAATTTACCCTTTCCCACAGCCCTGAGTAACACTCTGATACCCTACATTACCACATGGCCAGAGAGGAGTGGACCCCCAGCATGACATTGCTCTGAGAATTTAGAATGCAGCTGTGCTCATAGTGTTGAATGAAACGCAGACATTCCTCAAAGGGCCGACACAGCCATCCTGCGGACAGAGAAAGTAACCAGGCTAGTGGTATAAGTTGTCAGCCCTAATGTGGTGTATAAGGAGCATGGTCCAGGGGAGGAGACACCACCTGAAAAGCAGACCCCCTGAATCACAATGTGGTTCCTAGATTTTAAGGAACAAGGAGCAGAGGCCATGCCCAAAGGACAGCCCATGAGTGTCTGTGTTCCAAACCTAGGGCCCCACCTGAGGTCTGGCTCCCTCAGGAATGCAGCAGAGCCCTGCACAAGACTCACCTTTTCCGTACAGCAGCAGGTCTAAGCAAGCAGAATAAAAGCAGGCCTGGCCAAGGACAGCATGACTCTGGGAAATGAGCGCCCACTGACTCTCCAGCACGTGGACACATAGATCAAATCTGCCGAGAGACAGAGCCACTGGCACAAGCTGGAGAACGGGAAGGGCTGTACAGGAGAGGACGGGATCTTACACCTTCAGGGTGGCCTAACAGCCCCTAGATCTCCGTTCCTTAATTCTGTTTATATAGAGAGGATCTGTGCCTGGGATCAGACCTATCGCTAAACAAAGGAAGCGGGAAAATGACGCTGAGACAACTTCCAGGGTCTTGTGCAATTGCTGACTTCCCTGAAGTAAAATGCATGCGGGGGGTGGAGGGAAGGGAGGGGGATATCTAGTGCCCAGACTCTGCATTTCTACTCCTGACCCCTCAAACTTAAGACGATATTTCCTGGAGGACTACTGGAGATGGTCCTGGCTGTGGAGACAAGACGGCTTCTCCCTCTCCACTCTAAACTGCTCTGGTAGGTCATAATCTCCCCTTTGAGGCAACAAATACAAAGGGCAGAAAAGGATCTTATACCTCTTCTTCAGAAATGCAGATCTGAAGAGAACTGAGAGAACCAGATTCTCCAGAGCTGGTTTCTTGAGGTGTCTGCATATCTCATGAGCTTGAAAACCTAAGGAGGTTAAAGAGCATCGTGAGGTCTAGAGGTGCGCCTGGCCTCTCTAAAAGCCTCAGGCCTACCAGCCCCAGGCCCCATTACCCAGCTTGATGGAGAAGTCGAGATGCCCAAGGCAGAGTTTGGTGTAGGCCAAGGCCTGCATGAGCCGGGCTGTGGCCAGCAGTCCCTCCCTGGAGAACCAGCACAGGCTGCTCTTCCGAATGGCCAGCCGCTCATGGTGCAGCCACTTCCCCTTGTCACCCACGTTCTGGGAGAACTGGGAGAGGGCCACATAGGTAGAGACTACCTGTGGGACAACAAGCATGGGGTGAATATCTGGACCGCACAGTCAGGCTGCAGCTCCATCTCGCCCCTTTTCTGGGTAAGAGCCTCCGCGTGCCTGCTCCTCACTCTGTGCAGCACTCCTGGGGGCCACTGCTCACTCACCTCCTGCTATGAAAACACGCTCCTTCTCACCCTGCATTTCTGATGTGGCCACTGCTGCTGCTTGTTCTTTAAACAAACACCTCCCTCCATCTGCCCCTCTCCTTTTGCCCAATCCAAGACTTTCCCCTTCAAAACGCTGTCAAACTGCACCTCTTCTCTTTTAACTGAAGCCTCTAATTGCTCCTTAGAACTCTATAGAACTGCCGCCTAGATCTCTGTCATCAGTTGTGTGTACATCTGACATCATTTGATGACAGTCTTGAAACTCTGTCTTCATTAGATTTCCAATATAAGTAGACTTGTCACTCCTCATTCTGAGAATTTTCCAACAGGTTTTCTTCTTTGGAATAAAAGCAAAAACTCCCACAGCGGCCACAAGGCCTGGGCCATCTGCCACCCCCCTCCCTAGACTCTCTGACTCACCTCCTGGCTCCTTCTCTTCTTCTCACTCACCCCTCCAGTCACACTGGCCCCTGTGCTACTCCTCAACACAGAGGGCAGGCCTTGTGCATTCACTCTGCCTTCCTCTTGTCCGCCCTTCTCCCAGGTAGCCTCTTCTCCCACATGGCCTACTTTCTCATCTCCTTCAGATAGCTGCCCAAATGCTACCTGCTCGGTGAGGCTTTCCCTACTACCTTATTAAAACTGCACCCCTAGTTCCCAGAACTCTATGTCCTCTGGCCTCCGCTTAATTTATTTCATTGCATTTATTATCACATAACATACTAAATATTTCACTTGTGTTTCCCTGGAACTAATATCCAGTGTCTGGTACAGAGTAAGTAAAAGTCGTTCAGTTGTGTTTGACTCTTTGCGACCTCATGGGCTATATAGTCTGTGAATTCTCTAGTCCAGAATACTGGAGTGGGTAGCCTTTCCCTTCTCCAGGGGATCTTTCCAACCCAGGGATTGAACTCACATTGCAGGCAGGTTCTTTACCAACTGAGCTATCAGGGAAATCCAGTATAGAATAGGTGTTCATCAAATATTTGTTGAGCAAATGGATATATATATATATATATA
>SJYC01140424.1:0-21113 GCA_006408675.1 Madoqua kirkii
AAAGGGCCGACACAGCCATCCTGCGGACAGAGAAAGTAACCAGGCTAGTGGTATAAGTTGTCAGCCCTAATGTGGTGTATAAGGAGCATGGTCCAGGGGAGGAGACACCACCTGAAAAGCAGACCCCCTGAATCACAATGTGGTTCCTAGATTTTAAGGAACAAGGAGCAGAGGCCATGCCCAAAGGACAGCCCATGAGTGTCTGTGTTCCAAACCTAGGGCCCCACCTGAGGTCTGGCTCCCTCAGGAATGCAGCAGAGCCCTGCACAAGACTCACCTTTTCCGTACAGCAGCAGGTCTAAGCAAGCAGAATAAAAGCAGGCCTGGCCAAGGACAGCATGACTCTGGGAAATGAGCGCCCACTGACTCTCCAGCACGTGGACACATAGATCAAATCTGCCGAGAGACAGAGCCACTGGCACAAGCTGGAGAACGGGAAGGGCTGTACAGGAGAGGACGGGATCTTACACCTTCAGGGTGGCCTAACAGCCCCTAGATCTCCGTTCCTTAATTCTGTTTATATAGAGAGGATCTGTGCCTGGGATCAGACCTATCGCTAAACAAAGGAAGCGGGAAAATGACGCTGAGACAACTTCCAGGGTCTTGTGCAATTGCTGACTTCCCTGAAGTAAAATGCATGCGGGGGGTGGAGGGAAGGGAGGGGGGATATCTAGTGCCCAGACTCTGCATTTCTACTCCTGACCCCTCAAACTTAAGACGATATTTCCTGGAGGACTACTGGAGATGGTCCTGGCTGTGGAGACAAGACGGCTTCTCCCTCTCCACTCTAAACTGCTCTGGTAGGTCATAATCTCCCCTTTGAGGCAACAAATACAAAGGGCAGAAAAGGATCTTATACCTCTTCTTCAGAAATGCAGATCTGAAGAGAACTGAGAGAACCAGATTCTCCAGAGCTGGTTTCTTGAGGTGTCTGCATATCTCATGAGCTTGAAAACCTAAGGAGGTTAAAGAGCATCGTGAGGTCTAGAGGTGCGCCTGGCCTCTCTAAAAGCCTCAGGCCTACCAGCCCCAGGCCCCATTACCCAGCTTGATGGAGAAGTCGAGATGCCCAAGGCAGAGTTTGGTGTAGGCCAAGGCCTGCATGAGCCGGGCTGTGGCCAGCAGTCCCTCCCTGGAGAACCAGCACAGGCTGCTCTTCCGAATGGCCAGCCGCTCATGGTGCAGCCACTTCCCCTTGTCACCCACGTTCTGGGAGAACTGGGAGAGGGCCACATAGGTAGAGACTACCTGTGGGACAACAAGCATGGGGTGAATATCTGGACCGCACAGTCAGGCTGCAGCTCCATCTCGCCCCTTTTCTGGGTAAGAGCCTCCGCGTGCCTGCTCCTCACTCTGTGCAGCACTCCTGGGGGCCACTGCTCACTCACCTCCTGCTATGAAAACACGCTCCTTCTCACCCTGCATTTCTGATGTGGCCACTGCTGCTGCTTGTTCTTTAAACAAACACCTCCCTCCATCTGCCCCTCTCCTTTTGCCCAATCCAAGACTTTCCCCTTCAAAACGCTGTCAAACTGCACCTCTTCTCTTTTAACTGAAGCCTCTAATTGCTCCTTAGAACTCTATAGAACTGCCGCCTAGATCTCTGTCATCAGTTGTGTGTACATCTGACATCATTTGATGACAGTCTTGAAACTCTGTCTTCATTAGATTTCCAATATAAGTAGACTCTGTCACTCCTCATTCTGAGAATTTTCCAACAGGTTTTCTTCTTTGGAATAAAAGCAAAAACTCCCACAGCGGCCACAAGGCCTGGGCCATCTGCCACCCCCCTCCCTAGACTCTCTGACTCACCTCCTGGCTCCTTCTCTTCTTCTCACTCACCCCTCCAGTCACACTGGCCCCTGTGCTACTCCTCAACACAGAGGGCAGGCCTTGTGCATTCACTCTGCCTTCCTCTTGTCCGCCCTTCTCCCAGGTAGCCTCTTCTCCCACATGGCCTACTTTCTCATCTCCTTCAGATAGCTGCCCAAATGCTACCTGCTCGGTGAGGCTTTCCCTACTACCTTATTAAAACTGCACCCCTAGTTCCCAGAACTCTATGTCCTCTGGCCTCCGCTTAATTTATTTCATTGCATTTATTATCACATAACATACTAAATATTTCACTTGTGTTTCCCTGGAACTAATATCCAGTGTCTGGTACAGAGTAAGTAAAAGTCGTTCAGTTGTGTTTGACTCTTTGCGACCTCATGGGCTATATAGTCTGTGAATTCTCTAGTCCAGAATACTGGAGTGGGTAGCCTTTCCCTTCTCCAGGGGATCTTTCCAACCCAGGGATTGAACTCACATTGCAGGCAGGTTCTTTACCAACTGAGCTATCAGGGAAATCCAGTATAGAATAGGTGTTCATCAAATATTTGTTGAGCAAATGGATATATATATATATATATATACACTAAAATTAGAAAGACATATATTTCCCTTTCTTCTTTTTCCCTAAGTCAGCATATCTTATCCTTATTTTTGGACCACTGGCTTGAGAATCTGATGGAAGCTATGACCCCTTCCCTACTTCTGATCACTCCTTAAATACTCTTTTGTACACACAAATACACACTAATGTCAACATTCAGTTCAGAGGGTACACAGATAGCATCATACATGAAAGCCTCCCTATAAACTGCACACTAAGAACCCTGCTCAAACACACAATCAGCAATGTCCTGTTAAGTCTGGGTTACCATGGAACCATGCTTTACCAGGGACTTGACAGGGTCTCTCCCCTAGCATTACAGGTTTCTGAGTGAGGTCCAGAGGTACAGCAAGGGCTTGCTTACCTGGGCTTCCCCAGGAAACTCCCTGACTGAGTTCTTCTGCATAAGAGTGGCCAGGCAGGCAAACCTGCGGCTGCTGGCTGTGGCCTCCAGGCTGTAGAGCTGCTGGAGCAGGGAGAGACAGTGCATCTGCTGCTGCAGGACTGCCAGCTGCTTCTGCCTGGTGTGAGGCACAGGGTGGTTAGCACGCCCTTATCCTTTACCAGTGGCCACCAGCCTTCCCCAGAAGAAACTGGAGTCTACTCACCCCCAGACTTTCAGACTCAGAGAGATTACTGGGAGCCCACTACTTCTAACCTCATATGCTTTTCAAATTCACCCCTCTAGACCAAAAAGAAGTTTTCAGAGAGGTTTTTTAAAAAAGGTTCATTCTTTGAATTGTTCTTTTGGTTGAACAGATTTCCTATAAATTATTATAGCTCCATAACTAGGCAGTGTTTAATATTATGTGTAGATCTTTCAGAGAAATAACACTAAATTCCATATATGTGTATGTGTACACACAGTACACACATATGTATCTTTATTTGAAAAAGACAGGATAATACCATACTTCAAAGACAAAAGATGTACTCATTCTGCTACACTGAATTGGCCCAGAGTAAGGTAAATGAATGAGGACGTTCATATGCTTGAAAAGAGGAGCCTGAGAGTCAAATAGGCAACACTCCAGCCTAGGTCCAACTTTAGCTCTCTGTGACCCTAAATGGAACAGGACAAGTTGGCAAAGCTTCTCACTTCTCACTAGGGTTGTTTCGAGGTTGACTCAGGGAACAGGAATACCAGCATTTTTCTAGAAATGTTTGGAAAATGACACCAAGCCAGGTCCAGGGAAAACTCCTTTTCAGCAGACGAAGGGCTCGCCTAGCCAGTTTTTTGGCCAGGGTGATCTGTCCCATGTTGAAACAGACCTGGAGACAGTAAAGTGAGAAACAGCAATGTAAACATGAGAAGAGTCCTAAGGACAAGGTTCTGGATACAACACACCGGCTCTTATTTTGGAATGCATACCTGGGGCCCGAGGTGCCAGAGGGAGCAGAGGTAGAGCAGAACCCGGCCACACTAACAAGCACCCGCAGGGCCATGAGCAAGCAAAGGAGTGAGAACATGTAATTATGGAGAAAGCACTCTTCTTTCTCATCTTCCACATGTCTGTCAGTGAGCAGTACAGAAAGGCTGTGATTTACAAAGCAATGCTGGGAGACTCAGATGGGACTGTCTTTAGCTTCAGATGCCATGGAAAGCATCTGAGATATCATCAAATCTTATCACTCTCTTCATAAACAAGTTGTACCACACCACAGTGTATGAGGATAGGAGCTGAGGAACTACCCTGAAGTTATCATATACCTTCATGCTCTACGGCTAAATCTATGGCTAAGAAAAGAATCAAGTCTATGGTAATTTCTGAACAATCTTAGGAAGACTGTATAATAATTCTTTCTTTAAAATGGAAAGAAATAATTATTTCAAACTTTGCTTCCCTGGTGGCTCAGATGGTAAAGAATCTGCCTGTGGTGCAGGAGACCTGGGTTTGATCCATGGGTCAGGAAGATACTCTGAAGGAGGACACAGCAACCCACTCCAGTATTCTTGTCTGGAGAATTCCATGGACAGAGGAGCCTGGCAGGCTACAGTCAGTCCATGGGGTCTGAAAGACTTGGACACAACCGAGCGACTAATACTTTCAAAGACCTTTTGGTTGAAACACAAATAATATAACACTGTGGACTACTGTAATATTCCCTTTGGTGTTCAAAGGCTTTATCCACATTAGGTTTATTATCCTAACTAAAGTATCTTGAGGTTTATACTGAATTTAATTTTTACTAGTCCATGGGGTCTGAAAGACTTGGACACAACCGAGCGACTAATACTTTCAAAGACCTTTTGGTTGAAACACAAATAATATAACACTGTGGACTACTGTAATATTCCCTTTGGTGTTCAAAGGCTTTATCCACATTAGGTTTATTATCCTAACTAAAGTATCTTGAGGTTTATACTGAATTTAATTTTTACTTACTTTAAAAAAATTTTAAATCTTGGCTCTCCAACAAAAATCCCCCACAGTTTTATGGAGTCATTATTTATAAATTGGTAATCATTCCAACACATTTTTCTCTGTGGATTTAATAGCACTGATGCTGGGAGAAGTTACTGAGCTATCTTGAGTTATTCATACAGAATAAATAAGTTTACTCGTGTTTGTCATTTGACAATGGAATGTCTCATGCTGTGCTTGCCCCAGAGTTTTTATTTGTCATACAAATCTTATTCCTTCAGGAAATCTGTCATAAATGATACTGAATGATCTACAAGGTACATTATTTATTTATTTTTTGGCTGCAGTGCACCCAAAGATCTTAGTTTCCTGACCAAGGACTGAACCCTCCTACCCACTTGCCACTGGAGTGGAAGTGTGGAGTCTCAACCACTGGATCACCAGGGAAGTTTTATTTACTGTTAAAGCAAGATGTGGATGGAGTACAGATCCCTCCTCTTTCTATTTAACAAAGGAAGTGGGTAGATTATATACATTAATGTATGCTGAGCCCCTCTGGCAAAATACATACAGATATATAACACTGGAGGGAGGACCCAGCAGCTGAGTGGTATAGGGTTGAGTGGAGAGAGTTTGAAAAGTATGCTCTTTTCCTTCTAGCTTTATTGAGATATCTTTCACACATAACATTGTGTAGGTTTCAGGTGTACAAGGTGATGCTTTCTTTAATTGAAGGAAACAGGGACATATAACTTAGTTTTAGGTGTACAGTACAATGTTTCAATATATTATATACTGGGAAATGATCACTACAACAAGTTTAACATCTATCACCACATATAATTACAATTTTTTTCTTATGATGAGAACTTTTAAGATCTATTCTCTTAGCAACTTTCAAATATACAATACAGTATTGTTAACTACAGTCACAAGATGTACATCACATTTCCAGGACTTATAACTGGAAGTTTATATCTTTTGATCACTTTCACCAATCTATCAACTATGCTGGGGGTGACAAGGGATTAGGAGGTGCTCTTTCACTTTCTACATGTATTTCTAAGTTTTGAATTTAAATCACACTGATAATTGCTCACAAAAAGCAAAGAGACTTTAAAGGAAATAATAGGGTAATCCTTAAGGAGAAATACCGCAAATTTCAAGGTTAACCCCTGCCCTCACCTCTGACTGGAGACGGCAGAAAGTGGCTTCTTCAAACTGACAGATCTTCACCTTGTGCTTTTTAAAAAACGAGAATGCGGAGGGTTGGCCCAGAAGACTGTTTGCCTTCCTCAAATAAAAGAAGGCCTCCAAACAAGAGAAGGGGAGGAGAAACTGCATTAGGATTCGGATGCTGCTAAGCCTGTGATCAGGATGACGGCTGGACCGAGGCTCTGAAGGATCTGAACCGTGGCAGGATTTAACTGGAAACGGGAGCTGGACTGTGCGGAGGCCTCGAGGCGCTCTTCACTGCCACACACACTTCCGCTTTGCACTGGCGCCTAGACCCCTTACAGCTCCTTCCTCTCCCCCACTTTCCTCCATTTCTTCACACTTGTTGGTAAGAAATCCCAATCAAATCCCCCCAGAGCATAGGGCTCAGCTCAGGGGTGGAGAGCAGAGCTTGCTTACCATGTAATTATCTGACAGCTCCAAGGAGGCCGCCGCAGATTCCAGCAGGTAGTAAAATGCACAAGCGGATTCTCCAATGGCCAGGCAGTGCTGGGTGAGGGGCGAGAGCACTAACCCCAGGACTTCCCCACAGCGGCAGGGCTCCGTGCGCAACAGGCCTTTCTCGGGGTTGCTCTAGCCAGTCTCCTGTTCACCTTATCCAGGAACTCTTCCTCTGTTCTTTGTGGAGAGAAGATAAGGGCTAACAGTGGCCATACAGCACCCACCTTTGCTGAGGCATTACCAGGTCCGAAAGCCACTTTGTCTGGGAAGCTTTCCTTTATGATTCGTTAATCCTGTGTCTATCCTTCTCCTCCATCGATCCACAAGGTTTTGAATGACAGGGACTTTGTTCTTAATGGCAAAGCCCTATTAGGTAGTTTCAAAAACCTAAAGCCAAACTAAGTACCACACAAACGAAATGGGGAAAAGACCACATCTCAAGAATAAACTAACACTGTGCTACATGAAAACACAAAAATGATACAAAGCAATAAGTAATAATAAATTTATTTATCAGCCCATTTGAACTCTATCATGGCACATGTAAATATTATTTTATGAAATAATACCATCTTATTCTATAAAAACCCTGCCATTCAGGTAGGCAAAATTATTTCCCTTTTACAGATGAAGAAATTGAAGCTCTGGGAGGTTAAATAACTTACATATGACCTCGCAGCTACGGATGTGTGTGTTGTACTTAGTCGCTCAGTCATATCCAACTCTTTGTGACCCCATGGACTGTGGCCCCCTAGAATCCTCTGGGATTCTCCAGGCAGGAATACTGAAGTGGGTTGCCATGCCCTTTTCCAGGGGGTCTTCCCAACCCAGGGATAGAACCTAGGTCTCCCACATTGCAGGTGGCTTCTTTACCATCTGAGCCACCAGGGAAGCCCAAAAATACTAGAGTGGATAGCCTATCCCTTCTCCAGGGATCTTCTTAACCCAGGAATCAAACTAGGACCTCCTCCAGTGCAGGCAGATTCTGAGCTACTAAGTAAAACCCAAACTAGAGTTCACCTTTCTGAACTACTAGTCTGGTGCATTTTTCACAGGTACCACAAGCTCAAAAGAGGTCTGATCTCCCTGAGATAGAACAACTGAAAAAGTGACAACTGAGGACGGCGTTGGATAGTGAACATTCTGATAAGTAGAAAAGTAGTAGACGTCACTGAGTATTTTTAAAAGGGAGAATTGTGTGAGCAAAGACATATTAAGGATGGGGGTGACTAATATAGAATATAGATTTTTGTTTGAAAACTGTAGGAAATCAGGCTGAATAAATGATAGGAAACTTGAGAGTTGTTGGTGAATTCAAGGTAGGAACTTGTAAAATTGGTAAGATATGCATTAGAAAGCCAGGAAGTACATGGTTATGAAATATAAAATCATTTTAATATCATCTGGGTTCAAAAGTAATTGAGCAGGCAAATTTATAGCTGAAAAAAATCCGTTAGGTGTATAATACATTTGAGAGAGATTAAATAAAGTTTTTCTTAATCACTAAGAAATAATTTCCCTATAAACTGTCAAACAAAGCCTTTCCAATTCGCTGTTAACTTGCATTTTGGGCTGAGAACAGATGTCACCATTCCTGGGTGGTCAGATGCCTTCCTTGTCTGTAGGTAAGGTGAGTGCCCTAGTTTAACCATCAGCTGTGTCTTACTTTCTGGCCTCCTCCACGACCACTTTCAGCATCTCCACCTACCTGCAGTATTCCCTTGTGAAGGCCTCCTGACTTCTGGATGATTCTTTCTGGAACTGAGAAGTGTCTGTAGGGAGGAACAGATGACTGTCCTTAATTGCCTGTGTTTGTATTAACTGAGAACATTTAAAAAGTCCTGACTACCTTTCATGAAAATTGCTTCCCCCATTATAAAAATGGTAAATTTAGGTTTAATAGTAACCTTACATGCAAGACTAGGGTACTAATTCTTTTTTCCTTAAACTCAATTACTTGTGATTTCAATAGTAATTCCTTTCATTCTCAAACCTCCCAAACCAATCCCTAATTCTGTTTGCCAAAGAAATGAATAAAGAATATGTCTGTCTGGTTTGATGACTAATTCTAATAAATCTATGAACATATCTGGATCAGATTTATAACTAGATGGGAGAGAACCACAGAAGAAATGACCTAGTGGAGAAAAACATGAGGGCACAAGACGTCACATCCCACAGGGTCACAATAGCCAGAAGAGCTTTTCAACTTTACCTGGTTGATCCTAAATAACCTCTATCTTCCAGATTCACCTCTTCCTCTGCAGCTGACTTCCGATCAAAAGGCAAAGACTTGAAAATGCTGAGGAGATGTTACCTATTTGGGCTCAGGAGCACAGGTGGTGGGATTGAAAAGGAGTCTAAAGGAACGATTATAGGGAGGGTTTGTGTTAAGTAAAAGGACTGGCTCGCTGATTATGTAATGATGTCATATAAGGTAGAGTAGGTCTAAGGAAACTGGAATTTGGCAGCATTACTGTGATGCACAGTTCACAGGCACCATCGTTTTGCAGCCTGAGAGAACAGCATGCTTTGTTCTGCATGTCTGTGCACAGAGATCCAGGGTCTGGGAAACCTCCGTAAGAGTTTGGCTGTGCTGGAAAGGTCTTGAGTCTCGCTCACGCCTAGACTGACCAAGCTGCCTCATCTAAAGGTCAATACTGACCTCTCAAAAACTAAAGGCTGAAAAGCAATTATGAATGATAGTGTGATTTTTTCCCATAATACCAACCAGGACATTCACTGCTTTCTTTCCTCTTCCCCTCAGATAGTAGAAAAGTGCAAATTACCATAGACCTCATTAGCCAGAGACCAATTTCTCCAAGTCACTCGTCCACCTTCACAGAGTCATAAAAATGTTACAGCCAGAGGAGGTATTAAGCTCATAGATCAAAATCTTCATTTTAGTCTTTTACCAACACCAATTCACCACATCCCTTTCCCCCACCAACAGCAACACCAACTTCTCCTTTATTAAAGTAGAGAAAAAGCAGATATTCCTGGGTCTTGACAGCTGTCTTCAAATAAGAAAGAAGGCACAAAGCTGAAAAAAGAGTGAAAAATTGCAGGAAGGTAGAGTTCACCTGGAATTCTATCACCTCCACTAGCTTTGTTCGTGGTGATGCTTTCTAAGGCCCACTTGACTTCACATTCCAGGATGTCTGGCTCTAGGTGAGTGATCACACTGTCGTGATGATCTGGGTTGTGAAGATCTTTTTTGTACAGTTCTTCAGTGTATTCTTGCCACCTCTTCTTAATATGTTCTGCTTCTTTTAGGTCCATACCATTTCTGCCCTTTATCAAGCCCATCTTTGCATGAAATGTTCCCTTGGTATCTCTAATTTTCTTGAAGAGATCTCTAGTCTTTCCCATTCTGTTCTTGTCCTCTGTTTCTTTGCACTGATCACTGAGGAAGGCTTTCTTATCTCTTCTTGCTATTCTTTGGAACTCTGCATTCAGATGCTTATATCTTTCTTTTTCTCCTTTGTTTTTCACCTTTCTTCTTTTCACAGCTATTTGTAAGGCTTCCCCAGACAGTCATTTTGTTTTTTTGCATTTCCTTTCCATGAGGATGGTCTTGATCCCTGTCTCCTGTTCAAAGTCATGAACCTCAGTCCATAGTTCATCAGGCACTCTATCTATCAGATCTACGCCCTTATATCTATTTCTCACTTCCACTGTATACTCATAAGGGGTTTGATTTAGGTCATACCTAAATGGTCTAGCGGTTTTCCCTACTCTCTTCAATTTGAGTCTGAATTTGGTAATAAGGAGTTCATGATCTGAGCCACAGTCAGCTCCTGGTCTTGTTTTTACTGACTGTATAGAGCTTCTCCATCTTTGGCTGCAAAGAATATAATCAATCTGATTTTGGTGTTGACCATCTGGTGATGTCCATGTGTAGAGTCTTCTCTTGTGTTGTTGGAAGAGGTGGCAATAAGGAGTTCATGATCTGAGCCACAGTCAGCTCACAGTCTTGTTTTTGCTGACTGTATTGAGCTTCTCCATCTTTGGTTCCATAGAATATAATCAATCTGATTTTTGTGTTGACCATCTGGTGATGTCCATGTGTAGAGTCTTCTCTTGTGTTGTTGGAAGAGGGTGTTTGCTATGACCAGTGCATTTTCCATTTTCTTGGAAAAACTCTATTAGTCTTTGCCCTGCTTCATTTTGCATTCCAAGGCCAAGTTTGCCTGTTATTCCAGGTGTTTCTTGACTTCCTACTTTAGCATTTCAGTCCATTATAATGAAAAGGACATCTTTTTTGGGTGTTAGTTCTAAAAGGTCTTGTAGGTCTTCATAAAACCGTTCAACTTCAGCTTCTTCTGCATCACTGGTTGGGGCATAAACTTGGATAGCTGTGATATTGAATGGTTTGCCTTGGAAATGAACAGAGATCATTCTGTCATTTTTGAGATTGCTTCCAAGTACTGCATTTCAGACTCTTTTGTTGACCATGATGGTTAATCCATTTCTTCTGAGGGATTCCTGCCCACAGTAGTAGATATAATGGTTATCTGAGTTAAATTCACCCATTCCAGTCCATTTTAGTTTGCTGATTCCTAGAATGTCAACGTTCACCCTTGCCATCTCTTGTTTGACCACTTCCAATTTGCCTTGATTCATGGACCTGACATTCCAGATTCGTATGAATTGTCAAAATTTTTTTACAAGTATTTCTAGAAATTTTCATTGTCACTCATTGAAAACTATGCTGAATGTTTATTTTCTTTGACAATTATCATTATTTTGGTCTTTATGAATTTAAGAAATGAACATGGTATCCATTAAGATATTTTGAAAAAAATGTTTGTTCCTCATTACTTTTAACCTCATGAGTGTTGCATCCTAAACAATGTGTTTAACTTTCATTGCTCTAGAATAAAATCATAATATATTGGCCTAAATTCTGCAATTTTTAGATAAGGAAGTCTTGCTAGTTCTTTTCTTTAAATGTTGTTTAGGTTTAATACGTCTTAGTTATTGTGAGAATATTCCTAATGATCTGTAAAGAATTGCCCAGGGAAACATAAAAGTGCATATTTTTAGAAACAGGCAACAGTAGTGAGTAATGTGAATAAATGTCAGCAATGTATCACTCTTGTATGAGGATATAAATCACAACTACCTAATAACAGAGAGTCTTCTAATTAGGGATTAGGAGGTTAACTTTCTTTGCTTCATTAGGTTTAGTTAAAATGAAAACAGCTTAAATATTTGGTACATTTACATCTATATTAAAAGGAATTTGCATACTATATAATTCTTCCTCTTTTTATCTCTGAAATAGTTTGAATTATTTAAATGTTAAGCAGTAAAACAATTTTTGCTTTGTTTTTTATTGAAAGTGAAAGGCACTCAGTCATGTCCGACTCTTTGTGACCCCACGGACTATATAGTCCATGGAATTCTCCAGGCCAGAATACTGGAGTGGGTAGCCTTTCCCTTCTCCAGGGGATCATCCCAATCCAGGGATTGAACCCAGGTCTCCTGCATTGCAGGCAGATTTTTTACCAACTGAGCTATCAGGAAAGCCCGGTTTTCATTAGCTATAACTCTTTAAGTAGATAAACCCAGTCATCCTATTTTGGTGATTTCTGAAACAATACAAAGCACAAAAGGGAAGGTGTCTAAAGAAGACAGAGACAGCTAGCCTCTGCCTTCAAGAGTAATGAAGTAAATACCACAGAGATAAAGATGACAGGAAGAGAGGGCTATTATTTGACAGGAAAGGGGGTTATTATTTGTTTCACATTACCAGGAAGAGAAATTCAACTGTATTTTGAACAATTTCTAGACATTAATAGGACTTCCCAGGTGGCTAAATGGTAAAGAACCCATCTTCCAAACAGGAGATGAGGTTTCGATCCCTGGATTGGAAAGACCCCCTGGAAAAGGAAATGCCAACCCACTCCAGTAATCATGCCTGGAAAATCTCATGGACAGAGGAGCCTAGCGGGCAACAGTCCATGGAATCACAAAGAGTTGGGACATAACTGAGTGACTAAACTGCAGCAGCAGATATTAATGAAGAATAAGGAAGATTTTGTGTTTGTTTGTAGGGGAGGTGTGTGTATGCATGTGTGTTTCCTCCCTGCAAGGACTTTAAGTTTATATGGTAACACAGAAGGAGGAATCAGGTGAAATTCACACCAGAAAACTATGGTCATTTATTCAAGTACTACCAAATCACTGTAGATGGTGATTGCAGCCATGAAATTAAATGACGCTTACTCCTTGGAAGGAAAGTTATGACCAACCTAGATAGCATATTCAAAAGTAGAGACATTACTGTGCCAACAAAGGTCCACCTAGTCAAAGCTATGGTTTTTCCAGTGGTCATGTATGGATGTGAGTTGGACTGTGAAGAAAGCTGAGCGCTGAAGAGTCAATACTTTTGAACTGTGGTGTTGGAGAAGACTCTTGAGAGTCCCTTGGACTGCAAGGAGATCCAACCAGGCCATTCTGAAGGAGATCAGCCCTGGGACTTCTTTGGAAGGAATGATGCTAAAGCTGAAACTCCAGTCCTTTGGTCACCTCATGCAAAGGGTCGACTCATTGGAAAAGACCCTGATGCTGGGAGGGATTGGGGGCAGGAGGAGAAAGGGATGACAGAAGATGAGATGGTTGGATGACATCACGGACTAGATGGAGGTGAGTCTGAGTGAACTCCGGGAGTTGGTGATGGACAGGGAGGCTTGGCGTGCTGTGATTCATGAGGCTGCAAAGAGTCAGGCACGACTGAGCGACTGAACTGAACTGATAGTACTATATCCTGGGTGTGTGTGTGTGTGTGTGTGTGTGTGTGTGTGTGTGTTCTCTGTGTGTGCTTATGCTTGCATGCACATGTTTCTTGATAAACAGAAATGATTGGAATTCATGAAAATTGGTTTGTTACTTGCAGAAACATATGACCCACCTTTTATTATACCAAGTTTTGGTATCGGTCAGCCCGAAACAGTGTTCAGCCCGGTAGTTTAGAGCAGTTATCATACCATACTAGCCATGGTGTTAGTTTCTGTTGCTGCTATGCCAAATTACCGCAGAGTGAGTGGCTTAAAAGAACATAAATTTGTTTATCTATAGTTGTGTTCCTTGGGAGTCCAACACAAATAGCTTGAGATAAAAATCAAGGTATTGGCAGGGCTGGATTCCTTTCTGGAGCCCCTAAGGACAAATCTGTTTCCTTGCCTTTACCAGCTTCTAGAGGCTGCTCACAATCCTTGATTCATGGTCCCTTTTCTGTCTTCAAGGCGGCAATGGGCGGTTCGTTCTTTTTCACATCATGTTTCACCCACATTGACTCTTAGTCTGACTTCCCCAGCATTTCTTAAACTATTTTGGAGATACTGGGCACAACCAAATAATACAGAATAATTTCCCTGTCTTAGGATCATCTGGTCACTAAACTTAATTTCATCTGCCACCTTATTTTCCCCTTGTCGTGTAACTAAACTTGTGATATGGAGTAATATTAAAAACAAACCTTTCTGCCTTCTAGCTCTAATAATGACACCAGTGCTATCTGGTAGGAAATAAGACCATTTGCCTGTATACCTCTGACCTCGAAATAAAACACGATGATATTTTATGGTTTTTCTATTATCATAGATAATATCCCTATCTATGAAGGAGAGAGAGAGAGGGAGAGGATGAACATGAAGGAAGAACCATGACATGTTATAGATATATTTGAAAATCAACCTAATCTCAGTATCCATATAAAGTATTAGGAAATTCTGACTTTTAAATGTATATCCACCCATTATTCAAAAGTTCATATTTATTGTTATATGCTTGCTTTTGTTATAGTTATTGGTTAATTTGATGATTATCGGGTGAGAAGGTACTATAACTACTTAATAATGATACCTAAGAGATTATAATCTCCCAAAGCCATATAATTCTCAAGGCTAGGCTATTATTGAGTGCACTCATCCTACTCTAAAAAATATGTTATTTAAACTTTAGAAAGAGGGAGAAAAGTACGGTATATTGATGAGACCAAAAGAGAAAATAGCCCATGCTTTATTTATTTAAAAAAACTTTTTTTTGGATTTAAAATTGGATCACACAATGCCAGCAGCAATACTGCATTTTCAGAACACCATGCTTAGCGAGAATTATAGTCCTGGTCGAATGATTGCATAGAATACTCCGGTATGGTGGGAAAACATGATGAACAATTGGTGTAAAGGCCTTAGACCAAAGAAAGGAAAAGGTTGTGCTCTTGTCATTTCAGATGCTGGACAACACCACTGGGTACCAGGAAGGCATGTCAGAGAGAGGAAAGCAGAGGCCACAGCCCCACACCCATCCCCCTGGAGCGCCCCTGGTGATGGGGATAACAAGGCTGACGATCAGCACCTGCCCCGAACAGGCTCCAGGGACCAACAAAGCCAGACCGCCCATGTGGGGTCAGCTGAAGAAACTGACCATTGAAGGGGAAAAACTGGTCAAAGAACAAGGACAGCCTTTGACCTCAGTTACTGTGTTCTTGGCTATGTTGTCTGTGGTAACTGCCACCGTAGATGCCAACCATCCTTATTGGGCATATGTGCCCAGTCCTCCCCTATGAAGACCAGTTACATGGGGAGGATTCCAATTTTCATAAATGACTCTTCTTGGTTACCAGATCTTTTGACCTGAGCCTTTCTTTAAAACCAGAAGAAGAGGGCTGAAAACTTTCAAATGTTAGTGTTAATTATGCTCTGAGAACAAATCTTACCCCTATATGAATGGTAGTGGAAACTCATTGTCTTAAGAGAGGATTACAAAGTTGCTTATAGTTAAAGAATCTCAAGTGGGTGAACAAAACTCATTTTTTTTATTAGAATTGTTTTCCTTTAATATCACAGGAGAAAATATGACTATGTTTCCTCCCCATCTACTTAACTGTATTGTTTCTATAAAATCTGGAGTAGAACATCGGGTACAATGGAAATTACTTAGAGCTGATACTGGGCTTCCCTGGTGGCTCAGAGGGTAAAGCGTCTGCCTGCAATGTGGGAGACCTGGGTTCGATCCTTGGATCAGGAAGATCCCCTGGAGAAGGAAATGGCAACCCACTCTCCAGTACTCTTACCTGGAAAGTCCCATGGATGGAGGAGCATGGTAGGCTACAGTCCATGGAGTCGCAAAGAGGTGGACACGACTGAGTGACTTCACTTTCTTTCCACTTTCAAGAGATTATAAAATTTAATGAACTTTGTATGTTCCAAGGAAAAATAGGAAATGAAGTAAGAGTGATTTTATATTGAAAAGAACCACAAAGATGAAAAATAATCTAACTAACTTTGTAAAAGCCAGCATGAATGCATGCTATTTTGATTTCTTAAAAGTCCTTGAGGAAATCTCTTTAAGGTACAAGCTACTTTGTCCTAGATCCAGAATAATAAAAAGCCTCTCATCCTGAATACAATTAATTGCAGTCTACTTATAAATTCTATTGTTGTAAGCATCCTCTGTTTCTTCCTGCTAATGAAAATAAAATTAACATTTTTCAGATAAACAGTATTTTCCTTACAAGTAGCCAAATGATCTTGTCACAGATGTTTTTCTTCCATCAAGTATTTCACTTAGAAGTTCCCAACCTTTCTTCAAACCCTTACAGTTTAATTTTGGTCTTCAGTTCTAACACTTTGTATTGGCAGGAAATAACACTGTGCCAAATGTCTCTAACTGACATCTGCAGAGTATCCTGTAATTTTTCCCTTATCTGTAAGGTAATTCAACTTCTGTAGTCCTATTTTTAAATTAATGAGTCAAGGGAATTTTTTTTTCTTTTGTGGAGTTAAAAAACATGCTTCATCATGGATCTGTTACGGTCACAAGAAAATGCCCCAGTAGCCCTTTATCTTGGCCAATTTTATATATGGTCAAAAAGAGATATTCAATAATCCAAAATATGAAAGTGGAAATGTGTGGAATTATTCAGAGGCTTTGCTGATGCCCTTGTCTTATTGTTACAACTTATACTAAATATAAAACTTTTTTTTTGCTAGCATGATTTAGCATCATTAGCCATGCCTCACAAAGTCACTGTAGGGAAGATTACATTGTCAGTGTTATTTTACAGGTGAAGAAATTTAGTGGGAAAAATGACTGTGAGACTGAGATACAGATAGTGGGTTTTTTCCCAAATTGATTTTATGCTATGCCAAATTACCGCAGAGTGAGTGGCTTAAAAGAACATAAATTTGTTTATCTATAGTTGTGTTCCTTGGGAGTCCAACACAAATAGCTTGAGATAAAAATCAAGGTATTGGCAGGGCTGGATTCCTTTCTGGAGCCCCTAAGGACAAATCTGTTTCCTTGCCTTTACCAGCTTCTAGAGGCTGCTCACAATCCTTGATTCATGGTCCCTTTTCTGTCTTCAAGGCGGCAATGGGCGGTTCGTTCTTTTTCACATCATGTTTCACCCACATTGACTCTTAGTCTGACTTCCCCAGCATTTCTTAAACTATTTTGGAGATACTGGGCACAACCAAATAATACAGAATAATTTCCCTGTCTTAGGATCATCTGGTCACTAAACTTAATTTCATCTGCCACCTTATTTTCCCCTTGTCGTGTAACTAAACTTGTGATATGGAGTAATATTAAAAACAAACCTTTCTGCCTTCTAGCTCTAATAATGACACCAGTGCTATCTGGTAGGAAATAAGACCATTTGCCTGTATACCTCTGACCTCGAAATAAAACACGATGATATTTTATGGTTTTTCTATTATCATAGATAATATCCCTATCTATGAAGGAGAGAGAGAGAGGGAGAGGATGAACATGAAGGAAGAACCATGACATGTTATAGATATATTTGAAAATCAACCTAATCTCAGTATCCATATAAAGTATTAGGAAATTCTGACTTTTAAATGTATATCCACCCATTATTCAAAAGTTCATATTTATTGTTATATGCTTGCTTTTGTTATAGTTATTGGTTAATTTGATGATTATCGGGTGAGAAGGTACTATAACTACTTAATAATGATACCTAAGAGATTATAATCTCCCAAAGCCATATAATTCTCAAGGCTAGGCTATTATTGAGTGCACTCATCCTACTCTAAAAAATATGTTATTTAAACTTTAGAAAGAGGGAGAAAAGTACGGTATATTGATGAGACCAAAAGAGAAAATAGCCCATGCTTTATTTATTTAAAAAAACTTTTTTTTGGATTTAAAATTGGATCACACAATGCCAGCAGCAATACTGCATTTTCAGAACACCATGCTTAGCGAGAATTATAGTCCTGGTCGAATGATTGCATAGAATACTCCGGTATGGTGGGAAAACATGATGAACAATTGGTGTAAAGGCCTTAGACCAAAGAAAGGAAAAGGTTGTGCTCTTGTCATTTCAGATGCTGGACAACACCACTGGGTACCAGGAAGGCATGTCAGAGAGAGGAAAGCAGAGGCCACAGCCCCACACCCATCCCCCTGGAGCGCCCCTGGTGATGGGGATAACAAGGCTGACGATCAGCACCTGCCCCGAACAGGCTCCAGGGACCAACAAAGCCAGACCGCCCATGTGGGGTCAGCTGAAGAAACTGACCATTGAAGGGGAAACACTGGTCAAAGAACAAGGACAGCCTTTGACCTCAGTTACTGTGTTCTTGGCTATGTTGTCTGTGGTAACTGCCACCGTAGATGCCAACCATCCTTATTGGGCATATGTGCCCAGTCCTCCCCTATGAAGACCAGTTACATGGGGAGGATTCCAATTTTCATAAATGACTCTTCTTGGTTACCCAGATCTTTTGACCTGAGCCTTTCTTTAAAACCAGAAGAAGAGGGCTGACAACTTTCAAATGTTAGTGTTAATTATGCTCTGAGAACAAATCTTACCCCTATATGAATGGTAGTGGAAACTCATTGTCTTAAGAGAGGATTACAAAGTTGCTTATAGTTAAAGAATCTCAAGTGGGTGAACAAAACTCATTTTTTTTATTAGAATTGTTTTCCTTTAATATCACAGGAGAAAATATGACTATGTTTCCTCCCCATCTACTTAACTGTATTGTTTCTATAAAATCTGGAGTAGAACATCGGGTACAATGGAAATTACTTAGAGCTAATACTGGGCTTCCCTGGTGGCTCAGAGGGTAAAGCGTCTGCCTGCAATATGGGAGACCTGAGTTCGATCTTTGGATCAGGAAGATCCCCTGGAGAAGGAAATGGCAACCCACTCTCCAGTACTCTTACCTGGAAAGTCCCATGGATGGAGGAGCATGGTAGGCTACAGTCCATGGAGTCGCAAAGAGGTGGACACGACTGAGTGACTTCACTTTCTTTCCACTTTCAAGAGATTATAAAATTTAATGAACTTTGTATGTTCCAAGGAAAAATAGGAAATGAAGTAAGAGTGATTTTATATTGAAAAGAACCACAAAGATGAAAAATAATCTAACTAACTTTGTAAAAGCCAGCATGAATGCATGCTATTTTGATTTCTTAAAAGTCCTTGAGGAAATCTCTTTAAGGTACAAGCTACTTTGTCCTAGATCCAGAATAATAAAAAGCCTCTCATCCTGAATACAATTAATTGCAGTCTACTTATAAATTCTATTGTTGTAAGCATCCTCTGTTTCTTCCTGCTAATGAAAATAAAATTAACATTTTTCAGATAAACAGTATTTTCCTTACAAGTAGCCAAATGATCTTGTCACAGATGTTTTTCTTCCATCAAGTATTTCACTTAGAAGTTCCCAACCTTTCTTCAAACCCTTAATTTTGGTCTTCAGTTCTAACACTTTGTATTGGCAGGAAATGACACTGTGCCAACTGTTTCTAACTGACATCTGCAGAGTATCCTGTAATTTTTCCCTTATCTGTAAGGTAACTCAACTTCTGTAGTCCTATTTTTAAATTAATGAGTCAAGGGAATTTTTTTTTCTTTTGTGGAGTTAAAAAACATGCTTCATCATGGATCTGTTACGGTCACAAGAAAATGCCCCAGTAGCCCTTTATCTTGGCCAATTTTATATATGGTCAAAAAGAGATATTCAATAATCCAAAATATGAAAGTGGAAATGTGTGGAATTATTCAGAGGCTTTGCTGATGCCCTTGTCTTATTGTTACAACTTATACTAAATATAAAACTTTTTTTTTGCTAGCATGATTTAGCATCATTAGCCATGCCTCACAAAGTCACTGTAGGGAAGATTACATTGTCAGTGTTATTTTACAGGTGAAGAAATTTAGTGGGAAAAATGACTGTGAGACTGAGATACAGATAGTGGGTTTTTTCCCAAATTGATTTTAGGAATACATGGTGGTTTCTCATTGCATTGTGTCCAAGCAAAATGCTTTCTTTTTTTTTTCTGACCTTTTCAAACAGTGGTGTCTTCTTCAAATACAGAGTCTAACATAATCTCTTCAGTGATTATATTACTACTGTAACAATGATTTTTAAGTAACTTGTGGACAGTCATGATGGAGAACTAGCTTTCTCAGAATGAATCCAGATATTGAAGACTGATGAAGTTATCTCAGGTCAGGAAGACTTAAGAGTGGGATAAAGTATATAGCCCATAGAGAACTGGATTTGATTATTCTCATGACACCATCCAATCCATACACAAGAGCTTGCATCACACATTGTAATGAAGTTTAGAGCTGTCATGGGCAGTAAAGCTATCCCTTACATAAAGATGAGCTTTTACGCTCTCTGAGTGAGTAAGAAGAAGTCATTTGGTATCATTTCTCCCTTGGGATCAAGCAACACCTTTCCCTATCAAGCAAATAATTAAATTACCATAGGTGAGTTGTAATTTGTGATATGGCTGCCTGTTATAGATGATATAGTGGGACTTTTACAGACCCAGCTTATACACTTGGTTATGATAATACTTCTCTTGAGCCTGGAATGTTGCAGCTGTTACCAAGCCAAAGGACCCTTCACCCACGCATAGTAAAGCTAATCTGCTGACACTTGGTTGTGGTGAGGAAAATGCAGTGTTTATTGTGGGCATCAAGGAAGGTGTCCTGGACAGCAGAACTCTGTGATGGGTTTCAGCAAGGCATTTTTAAAGGCAAGGGGAGGGAGGAGCATCCCAGGGCATATGAAGATTTTGTGCACCATTCTCTGATTGGTTAAGGGTAAAGTAACAGGGTAATGTCCCAGAGGACATCATCAATCGGTAGGTCTGGGACTACATGCTCATAATCATTAAGCAGTAATTTCTTCCATCTAGTGATGGTTTAGCCTCTGTAAAACAACTCAGGAAATGTACACCAGATACTATTATCTAGGTACTTCAGCGAGGAGCTAAAGCAGAAGATATGGGAGAAGGGTCTGTCTTGGGATGACCCCATAGGGTCCTGCTTGCTCCCACTGTGAATATTTGTCTCTGCTACAGTTACTGCTGTAGAAATTCCAAATATAAAATTTATTGTATCCAAAGGAAAGTTGTTTAATAAGAATACACCTATTTTAAAGGCTCAAGTATAGAATAATTTATATTAAATCAGGACAAGAATATAGTCACCTAAAATTCTGAAGCCAGATACAAAGAAAGAAACATGAAAGAAACTGTTGATCAAGTTTATCCATTATTGCAAAAGACATTGCATTTAAAAAACATAAATACAAATTTTAATCAACTTCTTTGTGTAATCATTGGGT
>SJYC01140426.1:0-25545 GCA_006408675.1 Madoqua kirkii
CGCTTTCTCTCTCTCTCTCTCTCTCTCTCTCTCTCTCTCTCTCTCTCTCTCTCTCTTAAGGAGTCTATAATCTTTTACTCTCTGTGATATCTCACTGCTTTAGCTCTGGCTAGGACTTTTCAGTCACATTTCACTTCTCTTCCCCCTTACCTGTGGAGGAACCTTGAGTTCTGTGCCTTCTGATAGATATGCCAAGCTGTGCTGGGCATAGCAGACTGCCCACCCCTTTTCTTTTATGCTTAGTTGCTTCCACAAAACTGTAAGGGTTCCATCTGTGCTTCAGCTGAGGCAAGACAAAAACTAGACGCTTGGGTGGCACACCAAAGGATAGGGCTTCGGAGGCACTCTCGAGTTCTCTCTCTCCCACCTGGTGGAGAAACCTTGGATTCTACCCCTCCTGTCAGTCTCGTAGAGCAGTATCAGAATAGTCAACCATCCACCCTTTTGCTTTGTTCTTATCTGCCCTCAAGTGTGTATCTGAGTGTATGACATTCTTTCTTTCTGAAGGACTTCTGTTAACATTTTTTGCAAGGTTTCTTCAGTTCAGTTCAGGCACTCAGTCGTGTCTGACTATTTGCAACCCCATGGACTGCAGCACACCATGCTTCCCTGTCCGTTACCAACTCCCAGAGCTTGCTCAAACTCATGTCCATCGAGCTGGTGATGCCGTCCAACCATATCCTCTGTTGTCCCCTTCAGCTCCTGCCTTTACTCTTTCCCAGCATCAAGGTCTTTTCCAATGAGTCAGTTCTTTGCATCAGGTGGCCAAAGTACTGGAGCTTCAGCTTTAGCATTAGTCCTCCCAATGAATACTCAGGATTGATTTCCTTTAGGATTGTTTTGTTGGTTCTGTAGGATTGTTCTCTTGTTCTGCCTGGTTTAATCTCCTTGCAGTCCAAGGGACTCTCAAGAGTATTTTCCAACACTACAGTTCAGAAGCATCAATTTCTCAGTGCTCAGCTTCCTTTATAGTCCAAGTCTCACATCCATACTTGACTGCCGGGAGCCAGCGAGAGGACTACCACCCGTGACAAGGTCATGCGGCAGAGGCCTGATGGGCAAGGCGAGTCAAGCCTCAGGGTTTCCCTCTGGTATTTCCTGAGCATGTACCGCAAAAACCAAGAATCTGCCTGCCCTATTATTGTGCTTTTCCACTCTTCTGACACACTCTGGAAAAAGTCAACTTAGGGCTTTAGTCTTCTGCATTTGAAAGGGGTGTTTCAGTTAAACCCCCTCTGATAACTCTCTAGCTTGCCAACAGGTTGCCCTGGACTTTTTACATCTTCTGAATTGCTTACAGCCCCCCAACCACAAGAGGCACAAAGCTTAAAGCATCTTAAGATACAGAGCCTTTTCTAAGAGCTAAAAATCGTATTGGTGATGGGGTTTTTCACTGTTGACTCAATGATTGCTGCAAGGTCTCCATATTCCTTATCTTTTAGGCACTTGGGAGGATGTTAATCAATGTAAATAGGATATGAAAAAAGATATATAATAGTTTTGATGTTAGCAACACTAGACTTTTGAGTTAATTACTTTTCTTTTGTTATAAATAATTGTACTTCTTTTACTTGTGATAAATTGCTGTATCTTTGCTATGTAAGAATGTAACTTTATTTAGTGTTTTTCTGAGAGTGGCACCAGACTTTGAAAAGAACAACACAAATAAGCCTTCTGGTTGACAAACCTTATCAGAAAAGGACTGTAAAATGTTAATTGGCTCTTTTGGCCAAAAGATGATGTAAATAACCTAAGACTTGTGTATACAACTAGGTATGCAGAGAAAAAAGCCTGGTTTTGATAAGAGTCTGGGCTGCTAAAGCTGCATAACTTTGTATTACCTATTGATCTCTATGTACAATCAAAAAGGTATAAAAGGCTTTTCTAGACAATAGAGTCCGGGCCAGTCATTAAAAGGACTGGTTTTCCCCGTGTCTTCTCTTTACTCTAATTTCAGGCTGAATTCCCATCTGGGGCATGGAGGCTCGCCATGTCTACTTACTTGCCCTGGTTTCTAAGACTCGTAAGAGAGAGAGCCCAAGGAGGGGCACTCTCCACTATTCAAACGGGCACCGGTGGCCCAACGTAGATGGTGCAAGTTCCTTATCTGGAACTTTATTGGTTTTCCACGTAAACCAAGTTATTCAGCATCTTTACTCCACTAAATTTTCCTAATATACTATTATTTCTTATCTAATCTTATATTAATTAATAAAAAAGTTCTTCCTCACCTACACCGTTCACCCTTCAAATCACCCTAGATCTACTGGGGCTGGACCCTGGCACTTGACTACTGAAAAAATCATAACTTTGACCAGATGGACATTTGTGGGCAAAGCAATGTCTCTGCTTTTTAATATGCTGTCTAGGTTGGTCATAGCTTTTCTTTCAGGGAGCAAGCATCTTTAAATTTCATGGCTGTAGTCAACATCTGCAATGATTTTGGAGCTCAAGAAGATAAAGTCTATCACTGTTTCCATTGTTTCCCTGTCTAGTTGCCATGAAATCCAATCAGTCCATCCTAAAGGAAATCAGTCCTGAATATTCATTGGAAGGACTGATGCTGAAGCTGAAACTCCAATACTTTGGCCACCTAATGCAAAGAACTGACCCATTTGAAAAGACCCTGATATTGGGAAAGATTGAAGGCACGAGAAGAAGGGGATGATAGAGTATGAGATGGTTGGATGGCATCACCGACTCAATGGACATGAGTTTGAGTACATTCTGGGAGTTGGTGATGGACAGGGAGGCCTGGCATGCTGTACCATGGGATCTCAAAGAGTCCGTCACAACTGAGTGACTAAACTGAGTTGATGGGCCCAGATGCCATGATCTTAGTTTCCTGAATGCTGAGTTTTAAGTCAACTTTTTCACTCTCCTCTTTCACTTTCCTCAAGAGGCTCTTTTGTTCTTCTTTGCTTTCTACCATAAGGGAGGTGTCATCTGCATTTCTGAGGTTATTGATATTTCTCCAAGCAATTTTGATTCCAGCTTATGCTTCATCCAGCCCGGCATTTCACATGAAGTACTCTGCATATAAGTTAAATAAGAAGGGTGACAATATACAGTCTTGACATACTCCTTTCCGAATTTGGAACCAGTCTGTTATTACATGTCCCATTCTAACTGTTGCTTCTTGAATTGCTTACCAATTTCTCAGGAGGCAGGTAAAATGGTCTGGTATTCCCATGTCTTTAAGAATTTTCCACAGGTTGCTTCACTAGTGACCCAATTCCATCATCTTTTGTTTATTTGAAAAAGACATTTTTCTTTTCACTTTTGAATGACAATTATGTTGGATACAGAATTATGTTTTACTGTATTTTTTTTCTTCAACACTTCAGATATTTCACTCCACCCTCTGCTTGTATGCAAGTTTTTTAAAGATAAGTCCAGATATATATCTTTTTTCTCTGTAGGTAATGTATCCTTTCCCCTACCCACCTTTGACTTCTTTCTAGGTTTTTTATTTACTTTTTATGTTCTGTGGTTTGAAAATGGATATGCCTAGTTGTACATTTTTGGCACTTATCCTGCTTAATTTTTTCAGAGCTTCTTGGATCTGTAATTTGTTATCTGTCATTTATTTTGGAAAAGTCTTATTCATTGTTATTTCAGATATCCTCTGCTTCATTCTGGTGGATGAAATTTTGATATGCTGAAGCATGAAGAAGTTATTCTAGATTCTATGTAATTTTACCTGCATTTATGTTAACCAGAATAGCCTGTCTTATGGCCTGTCAAAAATACATTGTATATCTGCTTTAACTATTAAAGAAAATAACAAAATGGAGTAATGGTGGTTCAGATATCCAGAATGGGGCCATTATGGATATTGTTTCAGACATGCTCCTGTATCACTGAGAACTTGAACTTTCTGAACTGTATCAGACTCAAGGACATCCATGTCTTTCTCAAAACAATATCTGCCAGCATCTGCCTTCAGAAACCTCATGGTCTTATGGTGTCCTCTTGTAACAAGGCTGTCATTTTTAATCCCAGCCAGTCCTTCCTTTTAATAAGCACCCTTGCTTCTTGCCAGCTCCAGCCTAATTCTTGGCAAACAACTTATGTAATTTTTTTGGTTTTGCCTTTATAAGACTTTCCCATTTTGTAATCAAACAGACCACCATTCAAATGCTATTGATTCTGTGTCTCCTGGGCTATCATTTTCAGCTTGGCTCAAATAAAACCCTTTTCTACTCTTATTGTGGGTTGTTTATTGATATTTGGTATTATTATTATTATTCCTGGATATTCTGTTGATTTTTTATTATTCCTTTCTCTCTTTGCTTTTCAATTTGGGAAGTTTTCATTAGTGTCTCTTCAAGTGCCTTGAATCTTTCCTCAGTTATATCCATTTTACTAATGGACTCATCACAGATCATAGGCATTCTTTATTTTTGCTACAGTGCTTTTTTATGTCTACTATTTAAAAAATTCTTTCATATAATTGTCATCTCTCAGCTTGCTGCTGCTGAAGCTACAGCTAAGTCACTTCAGTCATGTCTGACTCTATGTGACCCCATGGACTGCAGCCTACCAGGCTCCTCCATCCATGGAATTTTCCAGGCAAGAGTACTGGAGTGGGGTGCCATTGCCTTCTCCAACTAGAAGCCATACTTCAGGATAAATCTATCTAGATGTACGGCATTACCCTACCTGATTTAGGGTCAGCTGACCTATTGAGTCTTAGGAGTCAGGATATCAAATGTCCCTCTCGTTGCCTGGCCCCTTCTTCCATTTTAGCTAGTGTTAAAAATCAGTTATATGATCTTTTAATTAGAACTTAAAATTTAAAAATATCAGTTATGTGTGCATGAATGAAAATATATCATTGCAACCAAAATAAACCTGCCTAAATAAACCTAATTGTCAAAACCATGATTTCATTTGCTGTTTTGCAATTAGCCATAATAGAGGTTATTTTGAGCTTCCCTGGTAGCTCAGCTGGTAAAGAATCCACCTGTAGTGCAGGAGGCCTGGGTTCAATCCCTGGGGTGGGAATATCCCCTGGAGAAGGGAACAGCTACCCATTCCAGTATTCTGGCCTGTATCTCTCAGCTTACATCTTTTCTTCCATGTTGCCCCCTCTTTTTTAAATTAATGCCCTTAATTATGGTTACTTAAGATTTCATATCTGATAATTCCAAAATTGCCACTGTATCTGTGTCCAGTACTCTTGCTTGTTTTTTTATTTTTAAGCTGTATTTTTTCCTTGCCTTTTAGTGTGACTTTTAATGTTTTGTTGGAACCCAGACATAATGCATCAGCTAATATGTACTTGGTTAAACAGGCCATTAGTGTGGGGGTTTATGTTTATCTGACTGGAGTTAAGCTGTGTTTAACGTTTGTCGGAGGGTTTGGTCTCCTCTGCTGTCCTTATTTTGTCTTCCCCTTTGTCTTTGAATTTCCATAGAATCTCCATCTAAACTAGAGCCTGTGGCTTTAAGTTCTTTGATTTATAATCCATGTTATACTGCTGATGTGGTGATAAGATATTTGGGGGAATGTTTCTGTAATCTTATGGCTATATCTCCATATTTACAGGACTAGAGTCCCTTGGCTTTGGCCTTCAGAACAGTTCTTTAACCTTTTATCCTTCTCTTAAGAGATCTAGGAAGCCTCGAAGGGAGTCACGTTTTGTGTTCCTCTTCCCGTAAATAAGCCCCCGGACTTTCCTAGGGGCTCAGATGGCAAAGCGTCTGCCGATAGTGCAGGAGACCTGGATTTGATCCCTGGGTCAGGAAGATCCTCTGGAGAAGGAAATGGCAACCCACTCCAGTACTCTTGCCTGGAGAAAATCCCATGGATGGAGGAGCCTGGCAGGCTACAGTCCATGGGGTCGCAAAGAGTCGGGCATGACTGAGTGACCTCACTTCCCCTAAATAATTGAAGGCTTTGGTAAAGTTGTTTCTCTTCAAGTCAGGCTTTTGTTTTAGAGACAAAAAGCTCTGGGCAGATTTCAAAATGACTTCCTTCCTCCTCCTCTTGACCCAAGTGCAGTTTAATCTTGGGGCTTTTGGAGGTAAATCTTGTCAAATGTGAGGGTCCTTGTAAAACTGGCCTTCTTTTTAGTTCAGAAGCTAGTTCACAATCAGCCTCCAGCAATTAATCAATGAATTTTTGTATTCCAGGCAGTTACAGGCTTCAGCTCCTCCTACTCCAAGTAAGCTGTGATTCACTACATCTCCTTTATCTCCAGTTTTCTGGTTAGAAATTTACCCTCAATTCTCTGATGGATTTAAGCAGAGTGGTTGATTTTGACTTTGTTCAGCTTTTTCCATATTCACAGGATGGGAGTGAGGGCTTTTGAGCTCTTTATCTGTGTGAGCTCTTTATCTGTGTAAAGTGGAAATCTCTAATCCTTTTTGTTTGGGAAGGAAGAAGGATGCATATGTCCCAGATCATTTGGAAAATGCGGACTTAACCATAGCCTTTTATGTATATAGCTGTATTTGTCTATTAGTATGTATTTTTGGCCATGCTGGCTCTTCCTTGCTGCGCGGGCTTTCCTCTAGTTGTGACGAGCGGGAGCTCCTCTGTCGTGGTGTGCCGGCTTCTCATTCTGGTGGCTTGTTGCGGAGCACAGCTGTAGAGCGGGCAGGCCTAAGCAGGTGTGGCTTGGGAGGTCAGTGGCTGTGGTCCTCTGGTTCTAGAGCACAGGCTCACTACTTGGGGTGCCCTGGCTTAGTTGCTTCACTGCATGTGGGATCTTGCTGGATCAGGGATCAAACTCACGGCTCCTACATTGGCAGGCAGACTGTTTGCCACTGAGCCACCAGAGAAGCCCAACCATAGCATTTTTTAGATGTTTTAAAACTGTAAAATGATGGCCAGAATAGGATTGGTTGAGGTTCAGGTATGAAAAATGATTTTGTTGTTTTTCAGTGGCCCAGTTGTGTCCGACTCTTTACAGACTGCAACACGCCAGGCCTCCCTGTCCATCACCATCTCCTGGAGTTTGCCCAAGTTCATGTTCATTGAATCGATATGCCGTCCCCATCCAGCCATCTTATTCTCTGATGCTCTCTTCTCCTTCTGATACTTTCCCAGCTCAATTTTTCCAGTATCAAGGACTTCTCCAGTGAGTTGCCTGTTCATATCAGATGACCAAATAAGTCATTTGTTCATGTCAGATGGTCATGAAAAATGAACTATTAACTTCTAAATAAAGTTCAGTTTTAAAAAAAAAAAAACTACTCAATAAAAGAGTCATCCATCTTCTGCATATTACAGGTAAGAATTTCAGCAATTAAGTTGGGCTTTCTGAGACCGTCTCTTTATCTTTCAGGGTTTTAGCTATCTCAAGGGTGAATATGAAGTTCAAACAAACTGATGAAATAATGACAGATATTTACTGATAGATTAAAAGGTGCTGGTAATTATGTATTTCACTTCCCTTAATCCTCCTCCAAACCCTGCATTGTGTTATTTGAATTTTTTTTCAAAGATGAGGAAAACAGACATAAGCATATAAATTTTTGTTGTGTAGTTGCTGAGTCATGTCCATCTCTTTGCCACCCCATGGACTGTAGCCTGCCATCCATGGAATTCTCCAGACAAGAATACTGCAGTGGGTTGCCATTTCCTTCTCCAGGCCATGTTCCCATCCCAGAGATAGAACTTGTGCTCGGATTCTTTACTGCGGAGCCACAAGGGAAGCCCGAACATATAAATAATAAACCTAACTCATCCAGGTGTAAGTATCAGTGCCTAAACCTGGCGGGTTTTGTAGTAACTAAGAGAAATGGAGATGAATTGGACAGAGTCACTGCTTCAGAAAGGCAAAGTAGAGTATGTGCATGTATGTATCCACACATATGTACACATGCCTCTGTTGCAGGACAGGATATCACGAGCCTCGTGACAAGCTCATAGCGTTCTTTCTTGACTCATTAATCAGTGACTGTAATATTTATCTCTCTCTTGTCTACATTTGGTTCCCGAGTATTTCTGAGGAATCAGATTCTCATAGAGTGTGTAGGAAGAACAGTCCCACTCTAAAGCTGAAGTACTGTTATACTGTGGAACTGCATGATCAGGGCAGGTACAGTGGTGCAGCCTGGTTTTCAGGGGTTCTGTGTCTGCCAGTGGACACTGTGCCTCAGTGGGTGTGCAGTAGGTTGGAGAGCTTCAAGAGCGTGGAGGTATCTGCAGGGGTGTCTAAGCATTTTAAGAATGTCTCATTCATGGTGGCTGGAATTCTAATTCAGTTATGAAGGAACACAGTATAAATTTACAGCTACTGCTTAGCAGGCAAATAAACCAACACTTGCCCCAGGCTTTATTATTTCTGCTGTTTGTTGTTTTTGAAAATTTATTTTAGTGGTTGTGAAAGATGCCAGATTGAGAAAGACACTTGAAAACAAATTCGCAGTTTATTCACAGATGACTCATCAGCTCTTCAGCTTCTTCAGGAGTCTCATTACCTCTAGGCTTCCTGTAAGTATACTTGGAGGTCTCTTGCTGTACTTTTTAATCAGTTTTAATTTGGGACTGTGGTTAGGAGGTGAATGGAAAAATAACTGTTGAGTCACCATGCAGGGTCAGTGACCAGAGTCTAAGGTCTGACTTCTTGCAGGCAAGTCACTTAAATTCTGTGTGCCTTAGTCTCTTCATCTGTAAAGTGAGGATAAAGTGAAGATAAATAGCACCACCTCAAAGAGTTGTGAGCATTGAATTACTTAATATGTGAAGTATTTGCAAAATTGGAACAATATATTTCATACATGAAGTGATCTGTGGGTGTTAGCTACTTATGTATTTCGTTAAGCATATAACTTGTTGCAAAAAGTTCATTAACCTAATATATTTCCATGTTTAAATCATCCACTGTTGCTCTTTGATTTTTGGTTCTGCAGTGGTACTGATTGCACTGGAATTAGTAATCAGTGCGAGTGAATGGACAGCTGTCTTCACTAATTCAGCATAGCACCATCTATAGCAGCATCACTTGATGGTAATAGATCATTAGTCCCTCTTTTGCATTCCCATTCGTTCCACCACAGTCTACTCATTTCTCCCACATTTGGTTGACCACTTTTTCAAAGCTGTGTTTTCTGTAGTGGCTTCTGAGACTGTAATTCAGCCAAGAATCTTTTTCTCCTATTCATGGGAGAATGAATCCTGTCATAACCTGAAGATTAAAATACCCTAAAGAGATTTATTGCTTTGCCGCCAGGTTCCTGAAGGATAAATGTTGGACTATATATGTCTTTTTCAAGAAAGAAATAGATTTCAGTTCAAGAAGATCCTGCAGCGCTTGAGGGTCAACAATTTAGTAAGAAAGAAATAGATTTCAGTTCAAGAAGATCCTGCAGCGCTTGAGGGTCAACAATTTAGTCCCTAATCATTACAATATGATATAATTCCTATAATTTTTATTTTGTGGTTGTGTTAATTTATAAAGGAATATCTTCTTAATGTTCTCAGAGTCATGAATAAAATCTTAACATTAGCTAAACATTATGAAAATTATAGTATTTATCCACTTTCTAAAACACCTAGGTCCGAAATTGAGATATAGTTAGGTACAGGGTGGTAGAAATATAGATGGCATGGAACTGGGCTCCTAGAATTAAACTTACAAGTAAGATATTGTAGCTCATATATGAAAATGAGTGAATTGAATGAATTATATAAGGCATGTGAGAGATCAGAAGAGACAGACATAATGTGTATCCACAAAATTATTATGTAGTATATTCATATCATATCCTATATGCTTCTTTGTATATACTAGATGGTTAACTCTTATTTTACTTACATATTTTGTTCACAGTTTCATCTCCATCTCCAGTGTCTAGCTTAGCTCTCTGTCACATGGCAGTACATAGCACATTTACTCTCCCAACTCTGGCCTTTAGCGTTATCTGTGCAAGTAGCACATTTTAACTGTAATTTATAGACTCTTGCCACAATGTGTGGTTGAATAGAAAGCTGAGGCAGAATATTCAAATCATCATCACCATTATTCACTCATTTTTGTTAAATATTTACAAGTTTCCAGGTACTCATCTAAGTACTCCTTTAACTTATTGAATCATCACAGCAATTTTATGAGATAATTACTATTGCTATTCCTATTTATATATGATAGCACTAAAGCATAAAAGAATACATAAAATTGCCCAAGGTCACTGAGTAACTAAGCAGTGAGCCAGAATTTAAACCCAAAATGTGGAAGAAACCCAAGTGACCATCAGAGATGAATGAGTAAAGATGTGGTTGATGCAGACAATGGAATATTACTTAGCTTTTAAAAAGAATGAGGTTCTGCATTTTAAGAAATGTGGATAGACCAAGAATGTGGATTATGCTTAGTGTAAATAAGTGAGACAGAGAATGAGGAATACTGTACGATATCACTTATAAGTGGAACCTGAAAAGTAACAGAAATGGACTCACATAAAAAGCAAATTAATGGTTAACCAGTATGGAAGGGAGAGAGCGAGGGACATGTTAATAAGTATATGGCGTTAAGAGACACAAACTAGTATGTATGAAGCAGATAATCAACCAACATATTTTGTTTAGCACAAAGAATTATAACCATTATCCTATAGTATGTTTTAAGGGAGTATACTCTGTAAAAATACTGAATCACTACGCTATATCAGTTCAGTTCAGTTGCTCAGTCATGCCCAACTCTTTGTGAACCCATGGACTGCAGCATGCCAGGCCTCCCAGTCCATCACTAACTCCCAGGGTTTATTCAAACTCATGTCCATTGAATCGGTGATGCCATCCAACCATCTCATCCTCTGTCATTCCCTTCTCCTCTCACCTTCAATCTTTCACAGCATCAGGGTCTCTTCAAATGAGTCAGTTCTTCCCATCAGGTGGCCAAAGTATTGTAGTTTCAGCTTCAGCATCAGTCCTTCCAATGAATATTCAGGACTGATTTTCCTTAGGATGTACTGGTTGGATCTCCTTGAAACTAATATACCTGAAACTAACATAATACTGTTAATCAACTGTACTTCAATTCATTTGTGCATGAAGTGAAAGTGTTAGTCACTCAGTCATGTCTGACTCTTTGTGACCCATACATACATACAAAAAGTTTGACTCCAAAATTAAAATTAAAAAAGTGATGCCAAATAGTCATAGATGGAGAAGGAAATGGCAACCCCCTCGAGTATTCCTGCCTGGAGAATTCTGTGAACCTAGGAGCCTGACAGGCTAGAGTCCACAGGGTCACAGACAGCTGGACACTCCTGAGCAACTAACTTTCTTAAATAGTCATAGTGGGCAACAGAGGGTGATACTACAGGTCTGGCCTTGTACAGCTGATGGATGTGCTGAGATGCGAGGGGAAGTAGGAAATTCTGCAGGCTTCCAGAACTTCATAGGCATCATACTGCCAGGACACTTACTGTTAGATTAGGAGATTAAAAGAATAGCTTATTGGTCTTTGAAATTACAAATAAAAATTGTATAAATTTGCATTCATATAGTTCTGTGAGAAGAGCTATCTACATACAACTATGTATATATAAAACCATTTAAAACTTGCTTTTAAGAAATTTAAAGATACAAAATATTTTCAGGATAATGCTTAGCTTAATATTTAGGTCAATATGTTGTCAGCCCCTGTGAAAAATGGTCTCCTTGCCAAGGAGATAGTTTTATTTTGATGCCATCCAACCATCTCATCCTCTGTCATTCCCTTCTCCTCTCACCTTCAATCTTTCACAGCATCAGGGTCTCTTCAAATGAGTCAGTTCTTCCCATCAGGTGGCCAAAGTATTGTAGTTTCAGCTTCAGCATCAGTCCTTCCAATGAATATTCAGGACTGATTTTCCTTAGGATGTACTGGTTGGATCTCCTTGAAACTAATATACCTGAAACTAACATAATACTGTTAATCAACTGTACTTCAATTCATTTGTGCATGAAGTGAAAGTGTTAGTCACTCAGTCATGTCTGACTCTTTGTGACCCATACATACATACAAAAAGTTTGACTCCAAAATTAAAATTAAAAAAGTGATGCCAAATAGTCATAGATGGAGAAGGAAATGGCAACCCCCTCGAGTATTCCTGCCTGGAGAATTCTGTGAACCTAGGAGCCTGACAGGCTAGAGTCCACAGGGTCACAGACAGCTGGACACTCCTGAGCAACTAACTTTCTTAAATAGTCATAGTGGGCAACAGAGGGTGATACTACAGGTCTGGCCTTGTACAGCTGATGGATGTGCTGAGATGCGAGGGGAAGTAGGAAATTCTGCAGGCTTCCAGAACTTCATAGGCATCATACTGCCAGGACACTTACTGTTAGATTAGGAGATTAAAAGAATAGCTTATTGGTCTTTGAAATTACAAATAAAAATTGTATAAATTTGCATTCATATAGTTCTGTGAGAAGAGCTATCTACATACAACTATGTATATATAAAACCATTTAAAACTTGCTTTTAAGAAATTTAAAGATACAAAATATTTTCAGGATAATGCTTAGCTTAATATTTAGGTCAATATGTTGTCAGCCCCTGTGAAAAATGGTCTCCTTGCCAAGGAGATAGTTTTATTAAAAGTTCTATTTTTAAGCTAAATTTTTTTTAAAGCAGCTTCTATTCATGGAAACAGATTTTCATATAATCTGATATGGTGGTAAATTAAAGGTATGCACACAGGGTAAGGTGGCACCCTTATCTTTAACTGTGAAAATAATTTAAAAATTCAAGTTGATTACAATATTATTAATTATGTGGTGCTTAATGTTTTGCATAACATGTTATATTAATATTCTTGAAGCATTTATCTAGGTCTAGCAGACATAGCTTTTTAATATTTATTTTCTATTAAGGGCACTGGGTGAAACAGAATTAAAAAAACTTTTTAATACCATATACTAAGTCACTAGGAGTCCTAAACATAGTACTTCTACATCTCAGTTTTCTACCAAGTTTTAGTAGGTTACATGATTTTATTTAGTTATAATTTGTCCCTCATTTTCGCAAAATGCACACATTCAAGTAACATGTTAAATAGATAAAATTTACATTCATGGTAGTTTTCCCTACAATCTTCTTGCTCATGAAATTTATAAATGACATTTTGAATGGTTTCTGTCGCTTAACTGGTGTTTTGAAAGGATGATTGCCCATAGTGTGTGATTTCAGTGATCTGACGAGGTTTTTCAGTTGAATTGAAACCCCAACATTTATCATTAGGGTTATTTCTATGGGCTTCCCTGATAGCTCAGTTGGTAAATAATCCATCTGAAATTTAGGAGACCTTGGTTCAACTCCTGGGTCAGGAAGATCCCCTGGAGAAGGGATAGGCTACCCACTCCAGTATTCTTGGGCTTCCCTTGAGCCTCAGCTGGTAAAGAATCCACCTGCAATGAGGGAGAGCTGGGTTTGATCCCTGGGTTGGGAAGATCCTCTGGAGAAGGGAAAGACTACCCACTCCAGTATTCTGGCCTCGAGAATGGGGTCACAGGGTCGGACACAACTGAGCCACCTTCGCTTTCACTATTTCTTTGGAGCTTAGTGGATAATCTTTCAGTGATGCCTCCTATATAAATACTATTTATCTAAATTTGTATACATTTAATTTATAAATTACTCCATTTATTTCAGTTATGGGTTTATTTGAAGTAAATCTAGAGATAGACATGAGAGGGGTGGTTCTTGGAGAGTATTAACTAGGAAGGGGCATGAGGGAGATTTCTAAGAACCCAGGGAAGGTGATGTGAAGACTCAGGCAGAGACTGGAGTGATGTGGCCATGAGCAGAGAGAAATCAGGGTTGCCAAATCCATCAAAAATGGTAATAATCAAGGACGGACTCTCTGTTAGATTGCCCAGAAGGAATGTAACCCTGTCACCACAGATTTTAGATTCTGACTTCAAGAACTGCTGCCGCTGCTGCCGCTAAGTCACTTCAGTCGTGTCTGACTCTGTGCAACCCCATAGGTGGCAGCCCACCAGGCTCCCTGCTCCCTGGGGTTCTCTAAGCAAGAACACTGGAGTGGGTTGCCATTTTCTTCTCTAATGCATGAAAGTGAAAAGTGAAAGTGAAGTCACTCAGTCCTGTCTGACTCTTTGTGACCCCATGGACTGCAGCCCACCAGGCTCCTCCCTCCCTGTGATTCTCCAGGCAAGAACACTGGAGTGGGTTGCCATTTCCTTCTCCAATGCATCAAAGTGAAAAGGGAAAATGAAGTCATTCAGTCATGTCTGACTCTTAGCGACCCCATGGACTGCAGCCCACCAGGCTCCTCCATCCATGGGATTTTCCAGGCAAGAGTACTGGAGTGGGGTGCCATTGCCTTCTCCTACAAAGGGAAAAAAAATTTCTGTTGTTTTGAGCCACCCAGTTTGTGGTAGTTCCTCAAAGCAACCACAGAAAACTGATATACCCAGCCAGACCTTTGGACCCTGTTCTTGCCTCCCTGACATTCTTGATCTTGCATTCTCTGATGATCTATCACAGTTAACAGAGGTAGCCCTGCTGTCTCCATCTCACAATCTCAGGGGTTCCTGTAAATACCATCACACACATTTTTTATCTTGGGTATGCAGTAATTATATTGATCTAAATAGTAAAATCATGATCATGAGTATGAAACATGAGTTTAAAGCACAAGTCCAGCAGGGACTTGTGAAAAGGAGTGAAGGGGAAAAGCAGGGAGAGATTTAAAAAAAAGACAGTGAGGGGGAAGAGGGGAAGAATAGACTACTGGAGTGGGGTGCCATTTCCTTCTCCAATGCATGAAAGTGAAAAGGGAAAGTGAAGTCACTCAGTCGTGCCCGACTCTTCGAAGTAGGCTACGACCTCAGTGTGAAATCTGATTAAAAAGGAGAGAGAAAATGGTTGAAGTTTAGTGCAAAGCATGGCTAAAGAACACGGAACTGGAGATACCTCAGTTTGTCTCATCTCTTGATTTTAAGAGTTCTAATAATGTGGCCACTTTGCTAGTCATTTAGGATTGCCCTGGTGGTTCAGACAGTAAAGCATCTGTCTACAATTCAGGAGACCTGGGTTCTAGCCCTGGGTTGGGAAGATCCCCTGGAGAAGGAAATGGCAATTCACTCCAGTACTATTGCCTGGAAAATCCCACGGCCAGAGAGAAGCCTGGTAGGCTACAGTATATGGAGTCGCAAAGAGTTGGACACGACTGAGTGACTTCACTTTCACTTTGCTACTAAGTCATTTAGTGGTAAAGTTTCCTCATCTGTTAAACTAGAAAAATGACTGGCACTCATTCTGTTTTTAAAATTTGAGAACATGAATAATACAAAAAATAGTAAAGGTCCTTTTATGCAGATAGAATTTAAAAATTTTTAGCTCTTGCTTTTTATTATTATATTATTTATTACTTGAGTGAAGTCAGTTTCTTCAGGTTCTGTCCATAAACCTTCTCTCAAGTGAATGCCTAGGGAGTAGAATTTTGTGTAATAATGTTCTTGTCTAGCATGCTCACAAACATTTACTCATAAGCATTTGCTGAAAATGGATCCATCCTTATTAATAAAACTTTCCAAAATAGTTGTTTAAGATATTATAATATGAATTAAATTAAAGATCTGAATTTGAACACAGGTATATTATATAAAATTTAAAGGCAAATACTCTTTTCTAATTACTAAATGGAAACTTTGTAATTTGAGAGAGGTTATTAAATGCTAACAGAGCTTATGAAGGACTGTGTAATTCAGGGCTGCTATTTTCTAAAGTCTGAATCTCATTCATTTCCTTTGGTCATTTTTACCCATCTGAAGAAATTTCTTCACCTGTAATTTTATTTTCACAGTTTTTATCAGTTATGCTTTGATACGCTAAAGAAGCTACACTGTCAGTTTTCAACTTGCTTTTAATCTTTCATGCTTTATATGATCAATATATTGTTAAAATACAGGAGTACGTGAAGAGTTATCTTCCAATTTCCTAGAAAAGAAGGAAAATTGTTGTATATGTGTGAGTGTGTGTGTGTGTTTCAGAGATAATTTTTCCCAATTATGTGAAAATTAACTTAGGCAACTTTAACTGTTAACTCATGGTTAATGCTTTTTAAAAGTAACATGAAAATGTTAAAGTGCATAATTTTACTTTAATGAAAAAGAATTTATATGTTTACTTTAATCATTTTGTGGGTATAGGGATGACATGAACAGAACACTGCATTCAGGTAAGAAAATATTATTTGTTTCTCACATTTAGTTCGGGAATTTTTCATCTATGGTCTGTTAAAAACCTTGAAAGTTAATTAGATAAGTAGTTATAACGTCACATGAATGACTAGATTCTAATGATTAATGCACATGGTGGCAAAAAATAATATTCTCTTTAATAGACCGCCCTAAATAAGCCTGCATTTTAAACTTTTGCTATTATTATGCAGTTTTATTTTGCTTTTGTAAATTGCCTGTCATCTTCTGCACCTGTCTGTTGTCCTTTTTTTCTGTTCCTCCAGATCTTGTGGGAAAGAAGGACAGATTATTGTATTTGTTATGGTAACAATATGTACTATATTGTATGTGATAAAATCAATGGCCGAATATAGCAATAAACAAAAAAATTCTTACTTATGTAACATTCCAGGGATAGGTGCCATTCCAGAGTTAGGTGAGCCGTGTTCTGTTCCACACAGTCTCTGGGGCTCCAGCTATAAAAGATGTGTGCTCTAGAAAAGTAACTCCCAAAATTGCCCTGAGTTTCAGCCATCAGAAAGGCAATGAAAACAGAAAGGGTGAGGGAGCCACAGATCTTTCTCAAACAATGGTTTGAAGTATATGTACTGCACTTCTGTAGGCATTCTGTGGCTTAGAACAGGTCACATGAGCCTCCAGAAATTTAAGCTGGGGGAAGACTGGGTAACGCAATTTCAAGTGAGCGATTCCTTCCCCAGATTGTTCCTGCAAAGAGGAAGTGTGAACCTGGTCTCTAAGAAGTTGGTCTCTAAGGATTAAATGTTCGTGGGCACGCTTTCCACAGTACTCAGAACACAGCCATGATGGATTTTTACTCTTTATTTGCTCCATATTCTCATATTTAGTTGCTGATTTTTTAAATAACTGTTTTCCTTTCAATTTTTTTAAACTTTTACTGTGAGACAGAATGCACTATTAATAGTTGGTAATGAGTTTGTAAGGCAGGCAGAAACTCACTAAGGATGTAAATGACCTGAACAGCAATTTCAATCCACTTGATTTAATTGACATTTATGTGATATTCCATCCAATGCTTTATTCTGTGAGGGTAGTGCTACCATAAACTAAACCAGATAAAGACATTACATAGAAAGATAACTATCATCCAGAAATTCTCATAAACAGAGAACAAAAAAATTCTTAATATTTTCAAATGAATCAAAAATGTAAGAAAAAATTATACACCAAATGGAATGTATGCTGCGGAAATGAAGCAGTATCAGCATTAAAAAAAAAAATCAATGTAATTCACCACAGTAACTGGCTAAAGAGGAAAACTCATAAATATCAATTGATTTAGAAATAACATTTGACAAAAGCCAATACTCATTCATGATACTAACTCTCAGCAAGCTAAGAATAAGTGGAATCTTCCTCATTTTATCAAAACAATCAAACAAACAAAACACTCTGCCTCCAGAACACCTATCACTAAGATGATTCTAAGTGGTTTGAGACTGCAAAATTTCCTCCTAAAATTAGCATGCCTATTTAACATTTTGTTGGAAATTCTAGTTAATACAATAGGGCAAAAAATTCATAAAGAAGAAGAAATATATGTGTACACACACACATTCAAAAGGTAGAAATAAAACTGCATTTTCTGAGACAATGATCAAATATGTGGAAAAATAGATTATCTAACAGAAATCTTTTGGAACCAACAAGTAATTACAGCACAGTGACGGAAACATATAAGGTTACTATTCAAATGCCTTGTTTCCCTACAGGTCAGCCACACCCAAACAGAATGTGTAATTTAAAAAGAAATCATCGGGCTTCCCTGGTGTCTCAGTAGTGAGAATCCACCTGCCAATGCAGGAGACATGGGTTCATTTCCCTGGTCCAGGAAGATCCCACATGCTGCAGAGCAGCTAAGGCTGCAGGCCACAGATACTGAGCCTGGGCTCTAGAGCCTGGGAGCTGCAACTGCTGAGCCCATGTGCCCCAACTCCTGAGCCCACGTGCCCAACTCCTGAGCCCACGTGCCCCGCCTACGGAAGCCCACACGCCTGGAGTCTGTGCTCCACAGTGAGAGGAGCCAAGGCAATGAGAAAGCTGCACACTGCAAACAGAGAGCAGCGCCCTCACCACAGCTAGAGGAAAGTCTACAGAGCAACACAGACCCAGCTCAGACAGAAACGGATAAAATAACTTTAAAAAAGAAATCATTTACAGTGACACCAGTGTAAATGGAACCTGTGTGTAAATCTAATGAAATATGTACAGGATCTGTCTGCTGGAACGTACAAAACATTGATAAAATAAATCAAAGGACATCTTTATAAATTGAGTTATTACATGTTCATTATGAGAAAATCTCAATATTTTTAAGACATAAATTCTCTCACACTTGATATGGATTGAAAAGTATCTCAGCCAAAGTTCTAGAAAGCTATTTTAGAGGTCTTAACAAACTGATCCTGAGTTTCCTATGGAAAGGAAAAGGACCTAGAAGAGTCAACATGGTGTGGTAGTATGGAAACATAGGTGGAGGACTCTCACAGCATGATTTCAACACTTAATGTAAATCTTTAGTAATCAAGGTAGCATGTTACTGATAATAAAATAGATACATAGGTCAATGGAATATAATAAAGATCTCAGATGCAGACTTATACAAATATCATTAATTGATTCTTACAAAGGCAGAAGGTGAAAGACCTATAAGTTAAAAACAGTAAGGTATTGATAAAGAAAATTGAAAAGATACAGAGAAAGGTAAAGATATCCTGCACTCTGGGATTGGAAGAATTAATGTTGCTAACATGGCCATGCTACCCAAGGCAATCTGCAGATTTAATGCAATCAATCTCTATCAGAATACTCATGGCATTTTTCAAAGAACCAGAAAAAAATAATCTAAAATTCACATGGAACCACAGAAGATCCCAAATTGCCAAAGCAATCTTGAGAAAACAAAGCTGGAGATACCATTAAAGTCCCAGACTTTAAATTATATATTACAAAGCTACAGTAGTCAAAAGAGTATGGTACTGGCACAAACAGAGACACATAGATTGATAGAACAGACTAGAAAGCTCAGAAATAAACCCTCATGCTTACAGTAAATTAATATAACAGAGGAGGCAAGAATACACAATGAGCAAAGAACAGTCTCTTCAACAAGTGGTGCTGGGAAAACTGGACAGCCAGCTAAATGTAGAAGAATGAAATTAGAACACTGTCTCATACCATACACAAAAATGAGAGCAAAATGGATTCATCCAAAACCTAGACTGCTGTTGCTGTTTAGTCACCAAGTCATGTCCGACTTTTTGTGACCCCATTGATTGCAACACACCAAGCTTCCCTGTCCTTTACTATCACCTGGAGTTTGCTCAAACTCATGTCTGTTGAATTGGTGATGCCACCAACCATCTCATCCTCTGTTGCTCCTCTCCTTCTGCCTTCAGTGTTTCCCCAAACCAGGATTTTTTTCCAGTGAGTTGGCTCTTTGCATCAGGTGTCCACAGAATTGGAGCTTCATCATCCTTTCTTCCAATGAATATCCAGGGTTGATATACATTAGGATTGACAGGTTGATCCCCTTGCTGTCCAAGGGATTCTCAAGAGTCTTCTCCAGCACCACAATGAGAAAGCATCAATTCTTTGGTGCTCAGCTTTCTTTATGGTCCAACTCTCACATCCATAATGACTACTGGAAAAACCATAGCTTTGACTATATGCACTTTTGTCAACAAAGCAATGTCTCTGCTTTTTAATACCTGTCTAGGTTTGTCATAGCTTTTCTTCCAAGAAGCAAGCAATTATTTTTTTTAAATTTCATGGCTGCAAGCACTGTCCACAGTGATTTTGGAGACCAAGAAAACAAAATCTGTGACTGTTCCTATATTTTTCTGTATCTATTTTCTATGAAGTGATGAGACTGGATGCTATTATCTTCGTTTTTTGAATGTTGAGTTTTAATCCATTTTTTTCACTCTCCAGCTTCACCTTTATCAAGAGGCTCTTTAGTTCCTCTTTACTTTCTGCCATCATCTGCATATCTGAGAGTGTTGATATTTCTCCCAGCAATCTAAATTCCCCCTTGTGAGTCATCCAGCCCAGCCTTTCTCATGATTTACCTTACATAAAAGTTACATAAGCTTTTATGTAGGGTGACAACAAACAGCCTTGACATACTCCTTTTGTTCTATGTCCAGTTTGAACTGTTTCTTCTTGACCTGTATGCATGTTTCTCAGAAGGCAGGTAAGGTGGTCTGGTATTCCTACCTCTTGAAGAATTTTCCAGTTTGTGGTGATACGCATAGTCCAAGGCTTTAGAGTAGTCAATGAAACAGAAGTAGATGTTTTTCTGGAATTCCCTTGCATTTTCTATGACCCAGCGGATGTTGGCAATGTGATCTCTGGTTCCTCTGCCTTTTCTAAATCCAGATTGTATATCTGTATATACAATGACTATCAGTGTAGATATACAGTCCACATACTGTTGAAGTCTAGCTTGAAGAATTTTGAGCGCTACCTTGGTAGCATGTGAAATAAGGGCAATTGTGTGATAGTTTGAACATTCTTTGGCATTGCCCTTCTTTGGAATTGGGATGAAAACTGACCTTTTTCTGTCCTGTGGCCACTGCTGAGTTTTCCAGATTTCTTTGCATTTTGAGTGCAGCACTTTAACAGCATCATCTTTTAGGATTTGAAATAGCTCAGCTGGAATTCTATCACCTCCACTAGCTTAGTTTGTAATACTGCTTCCTAAGGCCCCTTTAACTTCACACTCCAGGATGTCCGGCTCCAGGTGAGTGAGCACACCATCATAGTTATCCAGATAATCAAGACATGTTTTGTACACTTCTGTATATTCTGGTAAAACTTGGTCCACTGGAGAAGGATATGCAAACCACTTCAGTATTCTTGCCTTGAGAACCCATGAACATTATGAAAAGACCTAGATATAAGACCTCAAACCATAAAATTCTTAGAAGAGAAGCAGAGTACTCTTATATAAATCATGGCAATATTGTTTTTAGATATGTCTCCAAATGCAAGAGAAATAAAAGCAAAAATAAACAAATTAGACCTTATTAAACTTAAGTGCTTTTTCACAACAAAGGAGCCTATCAACAAAAAACAAAAAGACAGCCTACTAGCATGAGTGTGTAAATGGAATGACTTATAAGAAGTCAATATCCAAAATATATAAACAGCTCATACAATTCAATATTTTAAAAAATTCAATAATTAATTGGCCTGAAAACTTGAATAGACATTTGTCCAGGTAAGACACACAAATGGCTAACAAACATGAAAAGATGCTCAACATTGCTAATTTTAGAGAAATCCAAATCAGAACTATAATGAGGTATCACGTTGCATCTATCAGAATGACTATCATCAAAATGTCTTCAAATATACAGTGTTAGAGAGGATGTGGATTGAAGGAATCCTCCTACATTGTTGATGGGAGTATAATTTGAGGCAGCCACTATGGAGTTTCCTCAGAAAATTAAAATCAGCAACAAAATGTGATCCAGTAATTTCACTCCTAGTGTACACCGAAACACACACACACACATCTAGAAAACCTAAATTGAAAAAGTGTATGCACCCTTATGTTGAGAGCAGCATTATTTACAACAGCCAAGATGTGGGAGGAATCCAAGTACCCATAAACAGACAGATTGATAAAGAAGATATTTTTATGTTTGTGTCTGATTATCTCTATCTGTGCCTGCTAAGCCACTTCAGTTGTGTCTGACTCCTTGTGACACTAGGGACCATGACCCAGCAGACTCCTCTGTTCATGGGGTTCTCCAGGCAAGAATACTGGAGCGGGCTGCCATGTCCTCCTCCAGGGGAACTTCCCAACCCAGGGATTGGACCTACGTCTCTTATATTTCCATCATTGACTGGCAGATTCTTTACCACTAGCACCACCTGGGAAGCCCCATGTATATATATGGAAAATTATTCCGCCCTAAAAAATGAAGTTCTGCCATTTACGGCAACATAGATGGGCATAAAGAACAGTATGCCTCATAAATAAGTCAGACAAAATAAAAACAAATACTGTATGATATTATTTATATGTGGACACTAAAAAATAATGCAAATGAGTGAGTATGCAGAACAGACTCACAAATACAGGAAAGAAACTAGTGGTTACTGAAGTGGAGAGGCAGGTGTGGAGAAACGAATTAGAGGTACAGGATGAAGAGATACAAACGACCATACACAGAATAGATAAGCAACAAGGATATATTGTACAGCACAGGAAATAATAGCCATTATTTTGTAATAACTTTTAATGGAGCATAATTTATAAAAATACTGAATCAATATGCTATACACTTGAAATTATTAAAATACTGTAATTCAACTCTACTTCAACAACGAAGTGATAATTTTTAAAAAAAGGCACAGAGGCAATTTAATGGAGGAAGTATAGATTTTCAAAAAAATGGTACTGGAAAAATTAGACAATTGTATACAAAATATACCTTACAAAGTACACAAAAGTTATGATAAATTTATAGTAAACCTAAGTGTAAAATACAGAGATATTAAAACTTGCAGAAAAAAAACTGGAGAAAAATCTGGTTTGTTTTTGTCAGTAAGTTTTTAGGCCATGTCACACAGCTGGTGGGATCTTAGTTCCCTGACCAGGGTCCACACCAGTGCACTCTGCAGTGGAAATGTGGAATCCTAACCACTGTAAACCAGGCTATCTGTCAATAAGCTTTTAGCTACCACACTAAAAGCCTGACTCGTGAAAGAAAAAGTAACTTGGACTTTATTAAAATAAAGCCACTGTTCTACAAAATACACTGTTAGAATAGGAAAAGACAAGCTACATACTGGAAAAGATATGTCCTTACAAAATCCTGCCTGTGATTATTTTTAGTAATCTTATTGATAATACAAAAATCTGGAATTAACCAAGATGCCCTTCAATAAATGAATGGATAAACTTTCATAACACATCTCTGATAAAGAATGCATTCCCACAGTACACAAGTAACTCTTATAACTCAACAAAATATAATGAACAGCCCATTAAGAAATGGATACAAGGTCTTACCAGACAGTTCACCAAAGAAAGTATGTAGATGGCATGCAGATATTTTAAAAGATGTTTAACATCATTTCTTAGCAGGGAATTGCAAATTTACACATGAATGAAACACTACCACACACTTATTAGAATGCTTAAAATCCAAAAATAGACAGTACTAATCCCTGCCAAGGATAAAGAACATCATAACCTTTCATTTGGTACTGGTGGAAATTAAAAATGAGACAGGACTTTGAAACACAGTATGGAAGTTTCTTCCCAAGCAAATCAAAGTTTTACCACATAATCTAACAGTCATTCCCCTACATTCTTACTAAATTGGTTTCAAAAGCTATGTCCTTGCAAATTCCTACATGTGAATAATAATAGTAACTTTATTCATAATCACAAAAATCTGGAATTAACCAATATGTCCTTCAATAATGCATGGATAAATTCTAATATGTCAACTCAATGGACTGCTCTTCGGAGATAAAAATAAAGATTTGTCAGTCTGTGTGAAGACATTAATCTAAATTTTAAGTAAAGAAACTAGGCTACATATTGCATGATTCCAATTATATGACATTTGGAAAAGTAAAACTACATGGATTGTAAAGAGATCAGCTGTTGTCTGGTGTATGGAGATGGGGCTGAATATGTGAAGTACTTTGAATATTTTAGGAGGTTGAAATTATTTGGTAAGAATAATGCTGGTGAATATATGACATTATACATTTGTCAAAACCTATAGAACTTTGTAGCACAAAGAGAGAACTTTAATGTATACTAGTTAAACAAACAAACAAACAACAACAGCAACAAACATTTGGGAGAACAGAGGACCCTGTTTTGTAAAAAGTGACAGAACTTAACAATTTAATTGTAATACAAGTGAGTGAAGCAGTCTCACTAAATGGGGGCAGGGAGAAAAACATGCTGATCTATGTAACTTTGGAAATGAATTGCAGCTGTAAGACTAAAGGCAAAAGGACTATACATAAGCACTCTACTTTAGTTGGTAAAACCATATCCTATGAGGGTAGAGTTAACAATTCTGAAACCAATATACATATATAAGGGAATTGAACAATCGGTTAAACAGATGGCAGATACTGGGATCAGGTGCCTTATTGCGGCCGTGAGAAGTTAGAGACCCTGAAGGGGAAAAGGTTAAAGCAGTCCATGTAGTAACTGCACAGAGTTAGAGATATCATGTGACCCATGTTTAATGTTATGTAGACGCATGTCCATATATATAGAGTGTTTATGTGTGTGTGTGTAAAAATACACACACAATATTTCCCTTTTCTGTTCACTGAAAGGGCCTAGAAGTACTAAATCCCAGTTGCAACCTGTACAACAGTGTCCAGGTTTTGTTTCCAATATACATAAACTGAATATATACATATGAATTTACATATGTAAGTGAAAGTGACACAGTCATGTCTGATTCTTCGCAACCCATGCACTATACAGCCCACGGAATTCTCTAGGCCAGAACACTGGAGTGGGTAGCCTTTCCCTTTTCCCAGGGTTCTTCCCAACCCAGGGATCGAACCCAGGTCTCCTGTGTTGCACACAGATTCTTTACCAGCTGAGCCACCAGGGAAGCCCAAGAATACTGGAACGGGTAGCCTATCCCATCTCCAGAGAATCTTCCCAACACAGGGATAAAAATGGGGTCTCCTGCATTGCAGGTGGGTTCTTTACCAACTGAGCTATAGAACTGAGAAAGATCCTTTCCCTTTTCCCAGGGTTCTTCCCAACCCAGGGATCGAACCCAGGTCTCCTGTGTTGCACACAGATTCTTTACCAGCTGAGCCACCAGGGAAGCCCAAGAATACTGGAACGGGTAGCCTATCCCATCTCCAGAGAATCTTCCCAACACAGGGATAAAAATGGGGTCTCCTGCATTGCAGGTGGGTTCTTTACCAACTGAGCTATAGAACTGAGAAAGAAGTATGTCAAGGCTGTATATTGTCACCCTGCTTATTTAGCTTATGCAGAGTGTATCATGCAAAATGCCAGGCTGAATGAAGCATACGCTGGAATCAAGGTTGCCGGGAGAAATATCAATAATCTCAAATACGCAGATGAGATTACCCTTATGGCAGAAGGCAAAGAAGAACTAAAGAGCCTCTTAATGAAAGAGAAGAGTGGAAAAAGTTGGCTTAAAACTCAACATTCAAACAACTAAGATCACGGCCTCTGGTCCCATCACATGGAAAATTGATGGCAAAACAATGGAAAAAGTTAAAAACTTTATATTTATTTTTTGGTTCCAAAATCACTGCAGATGGTGACTGCAGCCATGAAATTAAAAGACGCTTGGTCCTTGGAAGAAAAACTATGACCAA
>SJYC01140427.1:0-10750 GCA_006408675.1 Madoqua kirkii
CCTTGGTGTTTATTGTTTGCCTCACAAGTAGCAGATTGAATTTTCCACTTTCTCCTTATTTTTTTTAATTTAAATTTATTCATTTTAATTGGAGGCTAATTACTTTACAATATTGTATTGGTTTTGCCATACATCAACATGAATCTTCCATGGGTGTACATGAGTTCCCCATCCTGAACCCCCCTCCCTCCTCCCTCCCGTACCATCCCTCTGTGTCATCTCAGTGCACCAGCCCCAAGCATCCTGCATCCTTCATCGAACCTGGACTGGCGATTCGTTGCTTATATGTCATCACAGCACTTTCTCCTTATTCTTTTGCTCTGCTGTTCTTCGTTGTACCCTTTGATTTCCCTTTGTCTCCTTCACTTAACCAGCTACTTTTTATTTTTATCATGCAATGCAACAACTGCAGAATATAATCAGATCTTAGTCCACTATTATATTTGAGTGTATTTGTACTATGCCTTTTCTTAATCTGCCTGAAGTACACAAATAAAATCAGTTTAAGGTACAAAGCGTTCTCTTAAGAAGGTGAAAATGTTCGTGAATCTGTTTCTTGAATTGTGTGCTTGATAATATGAATTATCATTTTTTGATGCCCTGTCTGAGTGCTTTGCTGGTGGGTCAGTTGGTAAAGAACCCACTTGCAATGCAGGAGACTTGGGTTAGATTTCTGGATCGGAAAGATCCCCTGGAGAAGGAAATGACAACCCACTCTGGCATTCTTGTTTGGAGAATCTCATGGATACAGGAGCCTGGCAATCTATAGTTCATAGAATTGTAAGAGTTGGACACTACTGAGTGACTAAACCACCACCACCTTGTCTGAAACCCAGTTTACTGAGATGTAAATGAACCCAGTTGAGTGAGGGACTTGTATCACTGTTTTAAAGAGTTGCATTTTGCTTATTACCACTTAGACCTACTGGCAAGTGACAGTTCCCCTCTTTCAGAATATCCCAAAGTTCCCCTTATTTTTGAGTCATATCAAGTTTTGAATATTTTAAAGATATTTTTCAGTTATGATAATTATCTCGGCTTTAACTAACACCCAATTAGGAGAAGACTGATCTTAGGTAAAATTAAGTTGTGAGCCATTTCCTGTTCCGCTATTTTATGTCTGTGTACACAGTATCAAAGTGGTTCCAAGTTTAAGTTTTAAAGAAAGATAAATAGGGCTTGTATCCTAGCTGAGACAAAATATGTTCTTGAATATGATGATTTTGTGGAAGCTACTACTCTGTTCCTCAAATTTCTAACTGTAAAGTAGTAATAATAATTTTTACCAAATAGCTTTTTTTTGTGAGCATTAAATTCAGTAATTTGAGTAAAATATCAGAAGAGCTCCTCTGTACAATCACAGACACTCAAAAATAGCTGCTTCTTAGCTATAGGAATCTTCAATATAATGCCACACAATTGCTCTGATAAAATATCCTTCTATGCCATTATAGGCTATTCACACTTCATACCCATTCACTTCCTCTGATGGCACAGCTAGTGAGAAACATGATTATGTCTAAAACTTTGTGATAAAGTTCATATGTGAGGCAAGACTTTAGCAGAGGAGTCCTGCGTAATGGATACCACCAGTGACAAGAAATGCAGACTGAAGTGGGGAAAATGGGAATATCTGAGATAGGACTTACAGAGCACAGCACTGTGTTTAGACCTGCCTCTATGCTTACGTAGTTGCACTAGAATTCACACATTCTGAGGAATACATAGAAGCCTTGAGAGAGAGAGAGAGAGAGAGTGTGTGTGTGTGTCTAGGTGTGGGAGTTGGAAGCATAGAAGTCATCTATGTGCAGCATTAGATTTGCTGTGGCCAGTAAAGCAGGTAAAGAAATGGACTACGTTTTTAAAATGCAGAAATTATAGATTCAAAACAGTAAAATTCATTTTGGTTAAGAGACAATTTTGTTTTTGCTCAAAAATATCATCTGTTTAATTTGAATTGATTGTTATCAGTAACTCACATTTGCTGTCAATCCGTATTATAAACAAGGTTTTAGTATCTTAACTGTTAATAACATTTTAATCCTCCACTGACATCTTTGCCTGAAATTGTAAGCATTATTTTTATTTATCTGTTTATACTTATCCTTACTATATTACCTCAGTTTTTGTGCTAGGTAGATATTTACTTTAAAAAAGAATTGTAACTAACTTTCTCCTGACGGATTTACCAGTGTTCTGACTTTTGTATATATTGTTTATTTCGTTATCTCATGCCATATTTCTTCTTTCTTATGTTGCTGCTGCTGCTAAGTCGCTTTAGTCATGTCCGACTCTGTGCGACCCCATAGACGGCAGCCCACCAGGCTCTGTCATCCCTGGGATTCCCCAGGCAAGAACACTGGAGTGGGTTGCCATTTCCTTCTCCAATGCATGAAAGTGAAAAGTGAAAGTGAAGTCACTCAGTCGTGTCCTGACCCTCAGCGACCCCATGCTGCTGCTGCTAAGTCGCTTTAGTCATGTCCGACTCTGTGCGACCCCATAGACGGCAGCCCACCAGGCTCTGTCATCCCTGGGATTCCCCAGGCAAGAACACTGGAGTGGGTTGCCATTTCCTTCTCCAATGCATGAAAGTGAAAAGTGAAAGTGAAGTCACTCAGTCGTGTCCTGACCCTCAGCGACCCCTGGACTGCAGCCCACCAGGCTCCTCCATCCATGGGAGTTTCCAGGCAAGAGTACTGGAGTGGGGTACCATTGCCTTCTCCCTTTCTTATGTTACTGATGTTTAAATTGCCTAAACCCTAGGTACCTACCTGCATTATAGTTCTCTCCGCCACTGTTCATTCCAAAGCATTTGCCTGCCGGAAGCCCGTTACCACCTACATTTTCCTAGACTGTTTTCAGTGCTCACTGCATGGGATACTTCCTGACCCCCTGAATTAGTCTTTTGTGTGGTGTACTGTGTTGAAGTACTCTCAAACCAGAAGCAAATTAGTCCTCAGATTTCTCCTGCTGATTCTTTCTGCTCTGTCTTTAAAAATTATCAGATTTATTAGGCATTACTCCTTTCTTTTGTGATGCCAAGCTGGGACTATTTTTAATCAACCATTTTTTTTTCTTATTAAGAACTTTGTGAGTATGGCTATAATGGACATTTCTAAAATTTCCTCTTTCAAAAACTGCTTTGTATTTTAAATGACCTGTCAGGGATAAATTTGCTACAGCATAATGAGATCTTATTTCCCCTTCTCCAGTATAAAGTATGCTGGATTTGGTCAAGATGGGAATCCTATAGGGGAAAAGAAAAATGAGGTGAGAAATGTAGTTTGATCATTAGTGATCAGGGACAGAATCCTGGCAAGATTGGGGTCAACCTGAATTTGCCACTCGGACAGTGTGACTTCTGCGAGAGACTTCAGTCTGTGTCCTCAAGCTGGACAAGGAGGGTTTCCCCACATGGCAGAGCCTGAGCTTAGAGTTCAGAGAACTGGCCTGAGGCTCATAAGAGCTGCTTAAGAACGTGTCTACAGCCTCTTCCATGGGTGTTTCCTAGCATCTAGTCAAAGGATCTTGGGTTAATTTATTCTTTTTTCTTCCATAGGAATTTTGAGTATTTATACTTTGGAGCTTCATAAGAAGTGCTAGTGGCAAAGAACCTGCCTGCCAGTGCAGGAGACATAAGAGTTGGGAGTTCGATCCCTGAGAAGGGGCATGACAACCCACTCCAGTATTCTTGCCTTGAGAACTCACAGACAGAGGAGCCCAGCGGGCTACAGTTCATAGGGTCACAAAGAGTCAGACACAACCGAGGCGACTTAGCAAGCATGCACTTTGGAGCAGGTTGGCTTTGGGAGGGTTAGGAATGTTGATTTAAGTAAAGACATTGTTTACTCTTTCAATAATTCTGTTTCCAGTGCTTATTGTCTTTAAGATACTATGAGGAAGATGTTTTGTCCTTCTAGGTACTTCTAGCTGGTCTAAGAGTTAGATGGACATGAAATCAATTAACAGGAGAATACTCAAAAGCCTTTAATGTTTATACATGGAGGAAACCCAGGAAAACTGAGCAACTGGCCCAAATAGCCAAAACCCTCACTTTAATATCATTTTCACCTAAAGACAAGTGAGGATGTTGGGGCTAGTGGTTTGGAAATTCAGAGAGGGGAAAGACAATTCACATGACATGGAGATGGAAAGACAAATGTTTGCAAAACAAGTGTTTTCTGAGTCATAGAGAGACAATAGGAGATAGGGTGAAATTTTCAAAAACAGACTTTGCTTGGTTCCCCCCTGTCTATTGTACCTTCAGTTTGGCTCAGTCACTCAGCCATGTCCAACTCTTTGTGACCACATGAACTGCAGCATGCCAGGGTTCCCAGTACATCATAACTCCCAGAGCTTACTCAAATTCAGGTCCATTGAGTTGGTAATGCCATCCAACCATCTCATCCTCTGTTGTTCCCCTTTTCTCACCTTCAGTCTTTCCCAGCATCAGGGTCTTTTCAAATATGTCAGTTCTTCGCATCAGGTGGTCAAAATATTGGAGTTTCAGCTTCAGCACCAGTCCTTCCAATGAATATTCTGGACTGATTTCCTTTAGAATGGACTGGTGTGATCTCCTTGCTGTCCAAGGGGCTCTCAAGTCTTCTTCAACACCACAAAATAAGTCTGTAACTTTTTCCATTGTTTCCCCATCTATTTGCCATGAAGTGATAAGACCAGATGCTGTGATCTTGGTTTTCTGAATATTGAATTTTAAGCCAACATTTTTACTCTCCTCTTTCACTTTCATCAAAAAGCTCTTTAGTTCCTCTTCACTTTTTGCCTTACGGGTGGTGTCATCTGCACATCTGAGGTTATTGATATTTCTCCTGGAAATCTTGATTCCAGATTCTGCTTATTCCAGCCCAGCGTTTCTCATAATGTATTCTGCACATAAGTTAAATCATCAGGCTGACAATATACAGCTTTGACATACCCTTTCCCAATTTGGGACCAGTCTGTTGTTCCATGTTTATACTATAGACATCTCTGGTGAAGGCTCCCTTTCTGAAGCAGAACTTCTATCTACATCCTTTTAGGAGTTAGAAGAAAGGTCAAACATTCTTCTTGAGTCTTTTGGACCTTAAAATAATCTGTGTAAATTGATTTTCAAGACATATATTAATAAAACTAACAAATATTAAATACAAAGAAAAAATAATGAAGCAAGGGAAAAGCAACAAATAACATATAACATAAAACAACAAATAACAAGGTAGCACTAGCAGTCAAGAATTTGCCTGCCAATGTCAATTCTTTACACAAGAATTGTGTAAAGGAGACACAAAACACAGCTTTGCTCCCTGGGTCAGGAAGATTCCTCTGGAGAAGGAAATGGCAACCCACCCCAGTATTCATGCCTAGAAAATCACATGGACAGAGGAGCCTGGTGGGCTACAGTCTATGGAGTCTCAAAGAGTCAGACACAACCGCGCGCACACACACAACATACAAGGGAATCCCTATAAAATTATCATCTGAGTTCTCAGCAGAAACTCTGTGGGTCAGGAGGGAATGGCAAGATATATTTAAAGTGATGAAAGGGGAAAACCTACAATCGAGATGACTACCCAGCAAGGATCTCATTCAGATTTTGATGGAGAAATCAGCAACAACAAACACGCTTCAAAAATAAATGCTAAAGGACGGTCTCTAGTCAGGAGACACAAAAGAAGGGAAAAACCCTCTAAAACAAATCCAAAATAATTAAGAAAATGATAATAGGAATATGCATATAATTACCTTAAATGTAACTGTATTAAGTGCTTCAACTAAGAAACCACAGACTGGCTGAATGGATACAAAAATAAGATCTGTATATACCCTGTCTACAAGAGACCCACTTCAGGGCTCGGGACATATACAAACTGAAAGTTAAGGGATGGAAAAAGATATTCCATGCAAGTGGAAATCACAAGAAAGCTGGAATAGCAATACTCATATCAGACCATATCAGGTCAAATAAACTTTAAATAAAGGCTAAAAGAAGAGATGGGGATACTACATGATGATAAGGGATCAATCCAAGAAGAAGATGTAGCAATTGTAAATATTTTTCACCCAACATAGAAACACCTCAATACATAGGCAAATGCTAACAGCCATAAAAAGGGAAATCACTAGTAACACAATAATAGTGAGGGACTTTAACATTCCTCTTACACCAATGGATAAAGCACCCGACAGAAAATTAATAAGGGAACACAAGCATTAAATCATAGATTAAATCATACATATATTATTTTATTTATATGACATTACATATGAAATGAAATAATGAAAATAAAGTCAGAAATTTAAAAATAGGACCAAATTAAACTGAAAACTTTTTCATAGTAACAGAAACCGTAAATAAGACAAAAACAAACAAACAAAATCTTCAGAATGGGAGGGATTATTTGAAAATGAAGCAACTGACAAAGATTAATCTCCAAAATTAAACAGCTCATGCAGCTTAATATAAAAAAAAAAATCCAAAAGTAGGTAGAAGACCTAAATAGACATTTCTCAAAAGAAGATACCCAGATGGCCAACAAACACATGAAAAGATGCTCGACATCACTAAGTTTTAGGGACATGTAAATCAAAACTACCATAAGGAATCACCTCAGACCAATCAGAATCTGTTAAATCACTTCAGCCATGTCCGACTCTGTGCAACACGATGGAATCTAGCCTGCCAGTCTCCTCTGTCCATGGGATTCTCCAGGCAAGAATACTGGAGTGGGTTGCCAGTTCCTACTCCAAACAATCAGAATCAGTTCAGTTCAGTTCAGTCTCTCAGCTCTTTGTGACCCCATGGACTGCAGCATGCCAGGCCTCCCTGTCCATCACCAACTCCCAGAGTTTACCCAAACCATCTCATCCTCTGTTAGCCCCTTCTCCTTCCCAGTATCAGGGTCTTTACAAATATGTCAGTTCTTCGCATCAGGTGGCCAAAGTATTGGAGTTTCAGCTTCTGCATCAGTCCTTCCAATGAATATTCTGGACTGATTTCCTTTAGGATGGACTGGTTGAATCTCCTTGCTGTCCAAGGGACTCTCAAGAGTCTTCTCCAACACCACAGTTCAAAAGCATCAATTCTTCAGCTCTCAGCTTTCTTTATAGTCCAACTCTCACATTCATACATGACTACTGGAAAAACTATAACTTTGACTAGATGGATCTTTGTCAGCAAAGTTATGTCTCTGCTTTTTAATATGCTGTCTAAGTTGGCCATAACCTTTCTTCCAAGAAACAGGTGTCTTTTAATTTCATGGCACCAATCAGAATGGCCATCATCAAAAAATCTATGAAGAATAAATGCATCGTTATTTGAGGAAAGGGGACCCTCTTGCTTGGAATGTAATTGGTGTAGCCACTATGAAGAATAGTATGGAAGTTTCTTAAAAAGCTAAAAATAGAGCTACCAAATGACCCAGCAATCTCACTTTTGGGCACATACCCAGAGAAAACTATAATCTAAAAGGATACATACACCCCAATGTTTACTGAAACTCTATTTACAATAGCCAGACCATGGAAGAAGCAATGTGCATGCCCATTAAAAGAGTAATGGATAAAGAGGTATGGTGAATATATATACACAATGTAATATTACTCAGACATATTCATAAAAAGGAAGTAATTTATGTCATTTTTAGAGATGTGGATGGACCTGGAGACCATCATAGAAAGTAAAATAAGTCAGAGAAACAAATATCATTGATTAACACATCTGTGTGGAATCTAGAAAAATGGTAATGATGATGTCATTTGCAAAACAGAAGTAGAGACACAGACATTGAGAACAAACTTGTATATACCCAAGGGGAATAGGAGTAGGGTGAGGTGAATTGGGAGATTGGGATTTATATATATATATAAACTTCTATGTATAAAATAGGTAACTAATGAGGACTTACTATCAGTCCCCTTAGAAATTGTCATTCTAAAAAATCATTTACTTTTGAAGAAAAGCTTAATTGTTACTGATGTGAAATATTCGTAGAAAATTGGAGGTCCACTTATGGAACCTATGATTATGATTCTATGACTATGTAGCGAAAATGAAAAAAATACAATAACTTCAGTATATCCTTTTGAAAAATACCTACAGTGTAAACACATACCATTAATGATCCATGAATGTGTGGGCTTTGCAAAATTAGTTTATGAGTGATCTATAGTTCTCTCTAACACATCCAGAATGATACTAAATACAAAATTTTTCATGATTTCTATAACAGACAAAACGTCCCTGATTTTGTGTACTAATTAGTGCCTCTTTTATGGTACAATAAAATGCTTTAATGGCAATGTAGTAGCAAGTTATGTAACTTTGATCAACTCCTGAAACAATGTTTGCATTGTGCCACTAAAAACAGACATGGTATATAAGAGGAGCAGGCATTTCCATTGCAGCAGCTCAGGGTGTGCCTGTCTCAGTGGACGCCTGGACTGGAGGGTGGGTTTAGAGTCTTGTCCTTCACTTTAAAGAATATTATTGAGTGTCATTCATTCAGATGCTTCTGCAGAGGTGGCAAATTGAGCATCTGAGGTAAATAAAGGTAGGCTGGAAGAACAAGGGAAGAATAAGAAATTTCTGTTAAAAGGGAGGAAAACAACTTTCCGTCTCCCCTTCTAGGTTCTTGGCTGAGACGGCTTGTAATAAAAGACACATTAAAAGAGAAAAATAAACAGAAGTATAATAACCTGCCTGTCTCCTATGTACAGAAAAGAGACTCAGGAAAACGGAGTGACTCCCCCAAATGGCCCAAGACACCATCTTAAATACCATCTCCAGCTAAAGACAAAAGAAAGCTATTAAGGGTGTGGGAGGTCAGTTATCAGAAAAGCACAGTGGAAAAAAAGGTATGGGTTATTAGGCAGGTTTGTCTGTGTGTGTGCGCACGCATGCAGTCGTGTCCAACTCTTTCTGATCCCATGGACCATAGCCCACCAGAACTCTTTGTCCGTGGAATTTCCGGCAATAATACTGGAGCAGGTTGCCATTTCCTCCTTCAGGGCAGGTTAAAGTCTTGCTTTTCTACCGATAGAGTGTTTCTTGAGGTTTTGTCATTGTCTTCTTCTTGGTACAGAGAGGGATACCCCTACAAATGGATACTTCCCTTATAAATGTAAGTGTCTCTTGCAAAAGGGCAACTTTTACTAGATTTTCAGAGCTTCTCTTTTGTCTGTTGTTTCTTAAAAACTGGAGATCTGTATCAAGCTAGAACAGTGGGATGGGGAGGGAGATGGGAGAGAATTTCAAAGGGGAGAGGATATATGGATACCTATGGCTGATTCACGTTGAGGTTTGACAGAAAACAGCAAAATTTTATAAAGCAATTATCCTTCAATTAAAAATTGAAATTAAAAAAAAAACTAGTTAAAAATACTCAGGATGCCAATGAGGCATATTGTGAGTGGTGTACTTTGCTACTATTTACTTACCCTGTCTTATTAGGGAGAGATTTGGTGACTTCTTTCTCTTCTGTTCCTCCTCAGTCCTACAGCTGTAAGCAACTGAATTCTGACACAGTTGGGAGTCAACTTGGAAATGGATTCTTCCCCAGAGTGTCCAGACAAGGGCTATGCCTGGTTGGCCTCTTGACTTTGGCCTTGGGATTCCCTGAGGAGGGAGCCCAGACACACCTGCCCAGCCTTCTCACCAGCAGAACTGAATCAGAATTGTTGGCCGTTGTTTGGGTAGCTAGGTTTGTGGTAGATTGTTATACAGCAGTAGAAAGTGAATAAAGATAATATGGATGGCATCTCCTTGCTCTCAACTTTGACAGTTAAATGTATACCTTGTTTTCTGGGATAACATTTCCCAACTGTTATCGTGACTCCCTGCCCTACTTGTGTACTCTGTTAAGAATTCTAAGCGTCCTTGATATTTCTGAAGTACTTTCCCATTGGGGAAATTAACTGATGTGATATACTCTCAGCAAGGGTAGTAAACACTGTTTTCTTATTTTTAATGCTCATGATAAGCTTCAAATCTACAAAATTGCTCTTTAACTTCATGGGATATTTTTATCCTTGTAGATAGGATACTGATTTGCATCCTTTTGAAACCCTCAAATCATAAATGCTCATTATACTTCTTCATTGTTAACATGATCAAGCCTTATGCATGCAGGTCTAGCACCTCTTGAAATGGCTATAGTCTTTTGAGCAACTAACTGCTGGAGAAAATGAGGACTGTGTTTCCTTGCGTCTTATTTTCAGAGCTGGATGCACTCTTCAATAGCAGATGTCTAACAAGCTGAACAGTTCCAAGGGCTTTGTTGATTGGAATCTAGCACCTCTTGAAATGGCTATAGTCTTTTGAGCAACTAACTGCTGGAGAAAATGAGGACTGTGTTTCCTTGCGTCTTATTTTCAGAGCTGGATGCACTCTTCAATAGCAGATGTCTAACAAGCTGAACAGTTCCAAGGGCTTTGTTGATTGGAAAACATTATCAGTCAGTACTTTGTAAAGCAGGCCCTTCTAAATGTGGATCCAATAATATTTGAAGAAAACCATCTCCCAGTTAAGATTAACAAAGGACTACATAATAAAAATAAATCTTATTATAAAAAGAAGCAGTATACATTTTTTTTTCAATTTGAGGACTAAATGCATTCATTACCATAACAAAAATGACCCAGCACTGTGAAGGACAAAATTTCTTAGTGACTAAGAACTTTAGAAAATGATTGCTTGGAACACTTCAAAAGCACGTACATATTCTATTTGTTATTTTTAATTTAGTAAGTCTGT
>SJYC01140433.1:0-33112 GCA_006408675.1 Madoqua kirkii
AAATACATATTTAATATATATTTACCTGCATTTTATTATATTTTACCTGTACTCTTCCTCTGATTATCATTGATAGTGGACTTATGTTACTTATGAAGACCTATGGATTTTGTTTTCTTAGTTAAATAAAATGAAAAGCCAAAGAGAAAAAGAAAAAAATTATCGCAAGAGAAATACTTAGTCAGAGGGCAGAATCCAGAATATATAAGAACTCATACAATTTATTAAGAAGATAAACAACCCAATTTTAAATTTGCAAAATATTTGAACAGAAACTTACTGAGTAGGTGTACAGCAAGCCAATAAACTATATACAGAGTTGCTCGACAATATCCCTCATTCTCATCAGGGATATTAAAGTTAAAAGTATAATAAAATATCACTAAAAGCTCATTAAAATGAATAAAAATAGAAGGGCTTTTTAAAGGTGTCAGCAGTTTGTATAAAATACTGAAACCCTCAGGCTGCTAGTGTGACTGCAAATGCTATAAACACTTTGAAAAACTGACCAAATTTTTAAAAGTTAAGCTTATATCCACCATACCATCCATTCTTCTCTTAGGTACAATTGTAGCAAAGAAAAGGAATACATTTCAGGGAATGACTCAGATACAGTTGTTAGAAGCTTTATATACAACAGCTCCAAATTAAACATAACTAAACCAACCAAAGATGAATTCATAAGGACTGTGTAACATTTACCACAGTTGAATGATATTCTTTAGCAACAAAGGAACAAAGTGCTGATATAATATGGATGAATTTAAAATTTATTATGCTGACTGAAATAATCCAGAAAAGAAGAATATATTAACTGGGGTTCCATTTATATAAACTTCTAAAAAATAAAATTAATCTATTGTGACAAAATGAGATCACTGCTTGCTTGAAGCTGGGAACAGACTAAACGATGGAATGCAAAGGGAAATGAGGAAACTTTAGGGGTGATTGAGCCACTCTTATTTCTGAAAGTTCAATCTATTATAAACTTTAAAGGGTTGTAGTTTATTTAAATAAATTACAAAGCAATAAAAATGATTTGCAGAAAAATATCTACTTCTGCTTCATTAACTAAGCTCAAGCTGTTGACTCTGTGGATCACAACAAACTTGAAAGTTCTTCAAGAAATGGGAATATGAGACCAGCTGACCAGACTCCTGAGAAATTTGTATGCAGGTCAAGAAGCAACAGTTGGAACTGGATATGAACAACGGACTGGTTCCAAATTGGGAAAGGAGTACGTGAAGGCTGTATACTGTCACCCTGCTTATGCGAAGAACTGACTTCTTAGAAAAAGACCTTGATGCTGGGAAAGATGAAAGGCAGGAGGAGAAGGGGATGACAGACGATGAGACGGTTGGATGGCATCACTGACTGGATGGACATGAGTTTGAGCAAACTCTCAGATATGATGGACAGGGAAGCCTGGCGTGCTGCAGGCTGGGATTCTAAAAATTCGGAAGCGATTGAACTGAACGGACTGAAAAACGTTACTTTCTGAACAGACAAGAAACTCAACAAAAATGGAAACAGTACTTATATTTTTAACGAGTATAATACTATTTCAATTTTTCTATTGTTAGCTTTTATAAATTCTCGTTTTCAAGAAATATTCCCATTTCACTTAGTGTCTTCCCTGATAGCTTAGTTGGTAAAGAATCTGCTTGTAATGCAGGAGACCCGGGTTTGATTCCTGGGTCGAGAAAATCTGCTGGGGAAGGGATAGGCTACCCACGCCAGTGTTCTTGAGGTTCACTTGTGGCTCCGCTGGTAAAGAATCTACCTGCAATGCAGAGACAATTGTTAGCTTTTATAAATTCTGGTTTTCAAGAAATTTTCACATTATATATTAATGACAGATATACCCTTTTCCTTCTTTTAATTCTGTCAAGTTTTGCTTTAAATATTTTGAATTATTTCTTCTTTAGCATATTGATCTTTATTACTTTAAAACAGTTATCTACTAAGCATCATTATTTGGATCACTTCTGAGTTTGTTTTCAATGTTTGCTTTTATTAAACGGTTGATATTTCTACCCTGTCTTGTTGCTAGCCCAGAAAGAGTAGAGGAGGGACTCGAATTCATGCAACAGAGATAAACGGTGGGTTAAAAATATTTTAAAATGCAGTAAACCTAAAGGAAATTTAATATGGATACATAAATAGAGAAAACCGGAATACTCAAAGTAACCCAGTATCAAAGATGTATTTTTAAAGAAGTTCTCTGCAATAAAAAGGATAGTTATTAGACTTATTAGAAAGTCATGGTGTGTTACAAGACAAATTGTTTGTGGTCTCAATAAATAGTCAACACCTTGGCATAACCTATTGTGTTTTTAGAACATCAAAATTTTTACATCATAAAACAAAAATTTTTCACCTATAAAAGATGTCAATTTGAATTTCAGAATTCTCAGTAAAAACATTCAATTATTGAAACATCTGCAAACTCACTCAAGGAAAGAAAGACAAAGCAATAATATTATTTTATATCTGGCTGATCTTTCACACAAAATTGTTATGAAAACAGTCCTGAATATATGTGAACAAAGAAAATATTTTTCCTAATCTCTAATCAAGAAGACTGGATAAGATGAATTTCAGCAAGCCAAGAGACAACTACAGAAAATGTAAAGAAAATATTCTAGTTCTTTTCTGAAGTAATTCTAAGAAAGAAAAATCTGGCAAAGATAGTCACTGTTGGAATCACTATACAAATGTTTAAAGCTCCATTTCCATCTTTCACATGAAGTAACAGAAGAAACATGAGTAAAATATCTTGTTCTTGAAGTAAAGAAGCAGAAATTCCAAGCCAGGGAGTATGGCTCCAGAACCAGTCGTCTCATCAGATTTTCTTTAAATGCTCTAATTTTCATGGGTAGAATGTAGGGCCTGATAGACTCCTTTCCTGTTTCAATCCATAGACATCAGCTTATCCTAAAGTTTCATTCGTTCTTCTTTGGTTGCGGAGTTGTTTTCCTTTTAGTAGGATCTTAGATACTTGTTCTTTAAGAAATCTTTTACCTTATTGCATTACTTCCTTTTCAAGGTTCTAATAACTTCCATTTTAGATGTCTGAACAAATAAAGAAGACCAGATTCAAGCGAGATGTTCCATATGGATGGAGTAAAAGGACTTAGGGTAAGGGGAATAGAAAGAGGGAGAATAGTTGTCTCACAGTTCTTTAAGGGCTGGTGTCCATTGGGCCTCCTACTCTTCGTTCAGATTTTGGCCTCCGCTCTGAGAGAAGCGGGCTTCCCAGGTTGTAAAGAATCTAGTGGTAGAGAATCTGCCTGCCAGTGCCCGAGATGTGAGAGATGCGGTTTCCATCTCTGGGTGGAGAAGATCCCCTGGGTAGCAAATGGCCAAGTAAAAGGACTTAGGGTAAGGGGAATAGAAAGAGGGAGAATAGTTGTCTCACAGTTCTTTAAGGGCTGGTGTCCATTGGGCCTCCTACTCTTCGTTCAGATTTTGGCCTCCGCTCTGAGAGAAGCGGGCTTCCCAGGTTGTAAAGAATCTAGTGGTAGAGAATCTGCCTGCCAGTGCCCGAGATGTGAGAGATGCGGTTTCCATCTCTGGGTGGAGAAGATCCCCTGGGGTAGCAAATGGCCACCCACTCCAGTATTCTTGTCTGGAAAATTCCATGGACAGAGGAGCCTGGTGGGCTACAGTCCATGGGGCTGCAGAGAGTCGAGTAAGACTAAGCACAGCACAGCTGAGAGAAGCAAGTAGCTATCAGATAGTTGTCTACACATACGCGAAATGGTCTGACTAGTATTTTACCAAGATCATTCTGATCTCTTTAGGGAAAATAGTTTCAGGAAGGCAAGCATGGAAGTAAAAAGAACATTTGGAATGCTACCACAATAAATCATTTGAAGGGTGAGGCTGGCTTGATAGAGAAGTCGCCTTAGAATTGTTAATATTTCTTAATACTTTCTGAGGATATGGTCATACATTGATCTCTCATGTTTACAAATAATTGTCAATTTGTTGATCACTTTCTTTTATAATAGTTGATTACAGTGTTTTCTTCAAAACTAAATTTCGCATCTATAAAATGTTTCAGTGTTTTCATATTAAAAGAGCATTTGTAACTTTCAGTTTTCTTTTTTTTTCTCTTCTTATTTTTACTTTACAATATTGTATTGGTTTTGCCACACATCAGCATGAATCCACCACGGGTGTACACGTGTTCCCAATCCTGTACCCACCCTCCCACCTCCTCCCCGACACACCATCCCTCTGGGTCATCCCAGTGCACCAGCCCCAAGCATCCTGCACCCTGCATCAAATCTAGACTGGCGATTCGTTTCTTATATGATATTATACATGTTTCAATGCCATTCTTCCAAATCATCCCACCCTCTCCCTCTCGCACAGAGTCCAAAAGACTGTTCTGTACATCTGTGTCTCTTTTGCTGTCTCACGTACAGGGTTATCGTTACCGTCTTTCTAAATTCTACATATATGCACAGAAATTTATCCTAGCACATTTTCTTAGATACTACTTTTAGTCATTTCTATACTCAATACCAGATTTGACATATCTTCACTAGATTTTTCCACATGATTTTATTTCATTTTTATTTATGTTTAATTAGAGGATGATTACTTTATAATGTTGTGTTGTCTGTCATAAAACAATGCAAACCAGTCATAACTCTGTGTGTGTATGTCTTGGACCTCCACCCCAGCCCTCCAGGTCATCACAGAATGCCAGGCAGGGCCCCCTGTGTTGTATAGCAGCCTCCTACCAGCTATCCGTTTCACATGTGGTAGTGTACACATGTCAGTGCTGCCTTTTCAATTCATCCCTTACCCTGCTTTGTCCATGAGTCTGTTCTCTATGCCTGCATCTCTATTCCTACACTGTAAGTAAGTGTATCAGTACTATTTTTCTAGATTCCATAAATATGCATTAATATATGCTATAGGTTTTTCTGACTTACTTCACTCTGTTTAACAGGTTCATCTAGGTTCATCAACATCAGTTCAGTTGACTCATATTTGTTCCTTGTATGGCTGAGTAATATTCCATTGTGTATGTGTACCACAATTCCTTTATCTATTCATCTGTTGATAGATATCTAGGTTGCTTCTATATCCTGGCTACTGTAAATAGTGCTGTAATGGATATCAGGGTACGTGTGTTCTTGACTTAGTTTTCTCAGGGATATGTCCAGTAGTGGGTTTCCTGGGTCATACAGTAGTTTCATTCCTAGATTTTTAAGGAATCTCCATACTATTATTGGTATGTGCTAATACCTTGGTTAATAGCACCAACATGAGAGTAAAATAGTGCATCTATCACAGAACCCAACATTAAAGATAAATATAAAACATACTTTCCACATGCTCCAAGTGGCTGATGGTTAATAGAATCATGTGTTAATAATTGAAAACAAAATACTTGTGTATATTCCCTGAAGAAGGAAATGACAACCCACTCCAGTGTTCTTGCCTGGAAAATCCCATGGACAGGAGAGTCTGGTGGGCTGCAGGTCCATGGGGTCATAAAAGAGTCATATACAATTTAGCAGATGAACAACAAAATGTATATTTTATACTTCTTTTAGCTTATCTGATTCTTTATATTTAAAAGATGTCTCTTATAGACATGTAGTTGAGTCTATTTTGCAATACGGCAATACAAAGACTTCAGAACGAGGAAAATTATCAGGAATTAAAAGAATATTATATAGTAGAAATGGATAGAATTGAAAGGAGAATTACATAGAGAAGTCTATTATTCTTATTGGAACAATGTAACCCCTCTTTTAGGCTTTCTTGTTTCAACTATATATGTATGTATATATATATATATATATATATATTGCTGTTGTTGTTTAGTAGCTGTGTGTGTGTGTAGTTTGAGTTACTTTCTGGAAGCAATTCTGTTAAATAGCTTGTATGTAAAACCTTAACACTTGTTCTCACCAAGCTTTAAGAATATTATTAACTAATGTATATAGCCACCAGTATATATGTCAATTACTATTTGCTGCTGCTGCTAAGTCGCTTCAGTGGTATCCGACTCTGTGCGACCCCATAGACGGCAGCTCACCAGGCTCCGCCGTCCCTGGGATTCTCCAGGCAAGAACACTGGAGTGGGTTGCCATTTCCTTCTCCAATGCATGAAAGTGAAAAGTGAAAGTGAAGTTGCTCAGTCATGTCTGACCCTCAGTGACCCCCGTGGACTGCAGCCTACCAGGCTCCTCCATCCATGGGATTTTCCAGGCAAGAGTACTGGAGTGGGGTGCCATCGCCTTCTCCGTAATTAGTTTAGAAACTGTTTAACTCATTTTAATGAAAAAACCAAGATAGGTGATAAAATTTATGAGCTTATAATTTACTCTATTTTGACCTCTCAGTTTTTGAATTTCTGTTTCCCCATTCTACTGATATACCTTATGGCAAACCTAAAGTGAATGAATAAATGTGAAACCAGAGATGTCTTTGCCTTTCTACTACAATGTGAACATTTGGTTATAGGCACTGCAGATGGTGATTACAGCCATGAAATTAAGACGCTTACTCCTTGGAAGGAAAGTTAGGACCAACCTAGACAGCATATTAAAAAGCAGAGACATGACTTTGCCAACAAAGGTCTGTCTAGTCAAGGCTATGGTTTTTCCACTTGTCATGTATGGATGTGAGAGTTGGACTATAAAGAAAGCTGAGCACTGAAGAATTGATGCTTTTGACCTGTGGTGTTGGAGAAGACCCTTGAGAGTCCTTTGGACTGCAAGGAGATCCAACCAGCCCATCCTAAAGGACATCATTTCTGGGTGTTCATTGGAAAGATTGATGTTGAAGCTGAAACTCCAATACTTTGGCCACCTGATGCGAAGAGCTGGCTCATTTGAAAAGACCCTGATGCTGGGAAAGAATGAGGGCAGGAGGAGAAGGGGATGACAGAAGATAAGATGGTTGGATGGCATCACCGACTCAATGGATGAGTTTGGGTGGACTCCAGGAGTTGGTGATGGACAAGGAGGCCCAGTGTGCTGCAGTTCATGGGGTCACAGAGTCGGACATGATTGAGCAACTGAACCAAACTGAATCTTTAAGACTTATAGTAGTAACTCCCTGTACATGTGAATATTTTTTAAACAAAGAAGATATTTTATATAATTTTTATCACCTGATAAATTTTTTATTTGTTTTAATTAACTGATGTCTGTATTCTTCAGTTTCCCTTAGATTTTACCTCACTTCCTTTTTCTGTTCCAGGATCCCACTCAGAATGGCACATTGCAGAACGTTGTGATATGTCACTTTCTTCTGAGTTGTGACAGTTTCTTAGGGCAGCTGAAGGTACACTGGCCAGATATTTTATAGAATATCTCTCAGTTGATATTTGCTTGATGTCTTCCTCATGATCAAACTACGTTTATGGGTTTTGGGAAGAAGAACACAGAGGCTAGGTCTCATTTTCATCACATCCTGTCAAGGGTAAACACTATCAATATAACTTACCACTGATGATGTTGACCTTGATTATCTGACTTAGGTAGTCTTAGGTTTCTCCACTGAAGCATTACTGTCCAGTCCATTACACACTGTACTCTTTGGATGAAAGTCTCTTTGCACAGCCCACACTTAAAAGGATGGAGAGTTATGCTCTACCTCCTTAAGTATGAAGAATTATGTAAATTTATTCTTGTACCTAAGGAGTTGGGTCTGTTCTCTGCCATTATTTGTTCAGTTCAGACACTCAGTAATGTCTGGTTCTTTGTGACCCCATGGACTGCAGCATGCCAGGCTTCCCTGTCCAACACCACCTTCTGAAGTTTGCTGAAATGCATGTCCATTGAGCCAGTGAAGCCCTTCAACCATCTCATCCTCTGTCATCCCCTTCTCCTCCTGCCCTCAATCTTTCCCAGCATCAAGGTCTTTTCCAAGGAGTCAGTTCTTTGCATCAGGTGGCCAAAGTATAGGAGCTTTAGCTTCAGCATCAGTCCTTCCATTGAATATTCAGGACTGAATTTCTTTAGGATAGACTTCTTGATTTCTTTGCTACCCAAGGGACTCTCAAGAGTTTTCTCCAACACCGCAGCTACTCAGTAATTAATTTTTATCAAAATGGATTCACATTACTTAAGGGTTTTTATTAAGCATAATTACCTATTGATATGAATGCTTTTTTGATGGAATTTACTCAGAAAGTAGAAAAACTCATATTGATTCATAGTTTCTATACTTGATTACTGAGAATGGTATGTAAATTATCTCAAGCATACTAAGTTGCTCAGTTGTGTCTGACTCTTTGCAGCCCCACGGACTGTGTCCCACCAGGCTCTTCTGTCCTTGGAATTTTCCAGGCAAGAAGTGGGAGTGGATTGCCACTGGAGTGGGTTGCCATTTTCTTCTCCAGGGGTTCTTCCAGACCCAAGGATCGAATCCTCATTTCTTACATCTCTGGCAGGGGCAGGCAGGTTCTTTACCAATGGTACCAGTTTCTGGGAAGCAGAAATTATCTCAAAGACTAACGTACATTTAAATTTTTGATCTACTTTATCACTGGACTATTTGTCAACAAAATCAGAACTGCCTCAGTTGAACTTGCTAACACCACTTGGGAGCTCATTGTTGGCTTGGGTAATGTTAGATTTCAGATTCAGAATTTTAATTATTTTTCTCAAGGTTTTTAATTATCTATGACTCAAGAAAAAGTCATTTTTCATGTTTTCTGTCATTTACTATTTACACTGAATGATTCCTCAGGACTTTCTTGATAGTATATTGATAAAGGATATTTTTTCTTTAATCACTTTTAATATGAATTCTGAGCATAATGGATTTTATTGCAATTTCTCAGGACTCTCCTTTTCCACTTTGAAAGCTTCTGATTATATGTTGGCCATTTTTATTCCTTTAATTTTCTAACAGTAATTATGAGGTTTAAGTTTTATCTCAGTGATCCCCTCCAGCAGCTATTTCAAGACTGACCTTCTTTGACTTCTTTATGCTTATGAGACCTTTGAAGTCCTTTTCTTTCTAATTCTTTCTGAATATCATTGAACTTTTATGTTAAAAGTGAATTACTTATTGTGATAGTCACCTTGATTTCTCCTTTGAACTTTCAAAATTCTGTTTTTCCAATCTTTTCACTAATAACTTAAATTTATATGATTTTTTATCACTGTTATGATTTAACAGATGCAAACATATTAAATACTGGTTATTTGCACAGTACAAAAGAGAAGGCACTTTTTTTTAACTTTGCCTCCTAGATACATCCTATTGTCTGCAAAGAATTAGTTATTCTATTTGTTCCAAATTGTCTTTTCTTTCCGCTATAGTAATGAATATATTTTATATTGTACCTTTTGGGTTCAAAATATATAAAATAGTGAAAAAAAGTAAATAAAATTAATTAGCTCATATAATTGCAAATATTTTTTATATGAAATAGTAACAATAAAATATGTTCTATATTGTTTAACACTTTGCCAATTTTGGAAATTAAACTCATACTTTTGTTTACCCTCATTGTATTATTTTTTACACATCTGTCACATAAATTTTAATATTTTCTTGTTGTCCTCCTCTCCATACATCTATTTCAGTAACTAAAGCAACAAAAAAGTCAACCTCATACATAGCTCTCCAGATTATGATCAAGGAAAGCTAAAGTCCATGGAGCTTTACTCTTGTAGCTCAGTTGGTAAAGAATCTGCCTGCAGTGCAGGACACCTGGGTTCAATTCCTGGGTCAGGAAGATCACCTGGAGAAGGAAAACGCTACCCACTCCAGTACTCTTGCATGGAGAATCCCATGGACAGAGGAGCCTGGCAGGGTACAGTCCATGGGATTGTAAGAGTCAGACACAACTTAGTGATTAAACCACCACCATCGTCCATGGAATACTGCTGTTATTTCAAGGGGTAATCTTAAGCATGATAAGGAATATTATGCCATTTTAATGATACAGAAACTTCAACACATTTCTTTTAATACTTTATTTTTTAATATAAATTTATTTAATTGGAGGTTAATTACATTTCAAAAATATAATTTTATTTTGCTTATACATCATGTTTAAAGGAAGAAACTTGCTCTCTAAGAGTGTATTTCCAAGATGCCTTATGTATGGCAAAAAACACTACCATATTGTAAAGTTATTAGCCTACAATTAAAATAAATAAATCTGAATAAAAAAAGAACTCTCATTAATACAAATGATGGCTAATGGTCACACGAGTGCTGAAGACAGCATTAAAAAGTGATTCAACAATAGAGTCATTTTACTTCTGAATTGTATGTACAACAAACATGAAATACTATTTACTGAAATATACTTTATACCAGAGAAAACAATGCATTATATTTTCCCAAGGATGAACTGAAATAATTTACAGATAACTTACTAAAGTCATGAAATTAATGAGTGACACAACAGAAATTTAAATCCATATATTCTCAGAATGAAAATGCAAATTTAATAATTTATATTTTTCATTTATTAACTCTATATTCTTGATATGACAACTGTTTCTTACATATTTTTCTTCATTTGCTGACTTCAAGAAATCTCAGATTCAAGGTCATTATATCCATTTTATAGGTGAAACAATTGGGCCTCAAAGAAGTTGGTAACTTACTATGTAAGTTTGAGTTGGAATTTAAACTCTGATTTGCCCAAGTGCAAATTGTGTGCAATCACTTTCCTGGCCAATACCTGAAACCTTCATTCTATTAATAGACTGTGGAGAATTCCATGATAGGTAGTTTTTTCTGCACATTTCAGAGTAAAAAGAAGTTGGTAACTTACTATGTAAGTTTGAGTTGGAATTTAAACTCTGATTTGCCCAAGTGCAAATTGTGTGCAATCACTTTCCTGGCCAATACCTGAAACCTTCATTCTATTAATAGACTGTGGAGAATTCCATGATAGGTAGTTTTTTCTGCACATTTCAGAGTAGAGGTTTCCCTGCCCAGGCTAAATATTAAAGGATGGTGTGATGAAATAACCTTGAAGGTGCTAAAAGTTTCAGTTCAGTTCAGTTCAGTTGCTCAGTCATGTCCGACTCTTTGTGACCCCATGAATCGCAGCACGCCAGGCCTCCCTGTCCAACACCAACTCCCAGAGTTGATTCAGACTCACGTCTATTGAGTCCATGCCATCCAGCCACCTCATTCTCTGTCATCCCTTTCTCCTCCTGTCCCCAATCCCTCCCAGCATCAGAGGCTTTTTCAATGAGTCAACTCTTCACATGAGGTGGCCAAAGTACTGGAGTTTCAGCTTTAGCATCATTCCTTCCAAAGAAATCCCAGGGCTGAACTCCTTCAGAATGGACGGGTTGTATTTCCTTGCAGTCCCAGGGACTCTCAAGAGTCTTCTCCAATACCACAGTTCAAAAGCAGCAACTCTTCAGCGCTCAGCTTTCTTCACAGTCCAACTCTCACATCCATACATGACCACTGGAAAAACCATAGCCTTGACTAGACTGACCTTTGTTGGCAAAGTAATGTCTCTGCTTTTGAATATACTATCTAGGTTGGTCATAACTTTCCTTCCAAGGAGTAAGCGTCTTTTAATTTCATGGCTGCAATCGCCATCTGCAGTGATTTTTGGAGCCCCCCAAAATAAAGTCTGACACTGTTTCCACTGTTTCCCCATCTATTTTCTATGAAGTGATGGGACTGGGTGCCATGATCTTCGTTTTCTGAATGTTGAGCTTTAAGCCAACTTTTTCACTCTCCTCTTTCACTTTCATCAAGAGGCTTTTTAGTTGCTCTTCACTCTCTTCCACTGTTTAAGATATAGCAAATGTATAGTGACCTGAACTTAATGAAACTCTGCTTGGAAGGGAGGTAAACAAAGCAACTGTATATTGTGAAACTATGAGAGATGCCTTATAGCACTTAGACACTTACTTAGAAAAGTGTCTGAAATCATCTTTCTTGATTCCAGTTGTGTAGTAGCATGAGTAACCAGCCACCTTCCAACAAGAAGAAATGTATATAATTGAGTAATTAACTGAAAGACATTGCATAAAGGTAGGGTCAAGGGATTAATGCAATATATCATAATAGATTGCCCTTATCACTTTAACAGTTAGTGCTTTTCAGATGTTTATTTATTTTGTGTGCTTATTTATGTTTCCAAGTAATAGTACTGGAGTGGATTGCCATTTCCTTCTCCAGTGGACCTTCTCAACCCAGGGATTGAACCCAGGTCTCCCTCATTGTAGACAGATGCTTTACTGTCTGAGCCACCAGGGAAGTCATTTCTTTTTTAGATGTTCATTTATTTGTCCAGTTTATTTATTTTCTGGATTAGCAGTAGACAGTGAAATTTTGCCTTATGTTAAGGCAGATATGGCCTGGAAAAAATAAATAAAGCTTTCTCTTGGTTTTCATAATAGCACATAAACCAGGCAAGCAAGATCTATAACATATACCTCTATTATTCTATATAACTGACTAATCTTACAGTCTTTCATCATCCTCTTTCTTACTATGTGCTGTCCGCTCAGTTGCTCAGCCATGTCCGACTCTCTATAGCCCCATGGACTGTAGCCTGCCAGGCTCCTCTGTCCATGGTGATTCTCCAGGCAATAATACTGCTGCTGCTAAGTCGCTTCAGTCGTGTCCGACTCTGTGACCCCATAGAAGGCAGCCCACCAGGCTCCCCCATCCCTGGGATTCTCCAGGCAATAACACTGGAGTGGGTTGCCAGGGGTTCCAATGCCCTCCTTCAGGGGATCTTCCCAACCCAGGAATTGAACCAGAGTATCCTGCATTGCAGGCAGATTCTTTACCAGCTAAGCTACCAGGGAAGCCCTTTTTTCTTAAGATGATCTCTATCTAAAATGTCCTTCTGCATGAAAACCACTGTGGTAAAGATCCTATCACTTCTAACCACCAAAGCAGTTTGTTCATTCATCCAAATCCATTCTGCTGTGCAGCCAGATTAAGCCACAGTAAGACATTACTTTGTTCATGCCATTCTCTTACATATACACATAGATACAACATCAATACAACCTCATATTTTGACAGGAAAGGTTGTACTATTTAGCTTTAGTATTTAGGATAACTTTGAAGTTGTTTCTCAAAATTTCCTGAGTTTTTGCTCTCCTAATCTCCAGTCATTGCAGTCAGTAGGATTTTTTTTTTTTTGTATATGCAAAATCCACTTTCACCTCTTAGACTTGCTTCTACTGAGAGTCCATTGCTCTTCACTTACCTGTATCTTACTTATTTCTGAGGCTTCTACCACCCTCACTCCATCCCCACTCTCACATCCTTCATAGCTGTCTCCCTTCTCTCTCTGCTATTGTCTGTAACTTGAATTTCATATATTTAGTTATAATTGAGTCGGACACAACTGAAGCGACTTAGCAGAAGCAGACGCAGCAGTTTGGATTCATGTTATGTTCCTTTAGAAGGAACAGTCACTTTATTCTTTGGTCTAACTGGTTTTTGTTATCTCAAACATCTTTAATTGATTCCCTGGTTGTCATGTCTGAACACAAACCTATATTAATATAAGAAAGTTCATTTTGAATTACTGTTTGTGGGAAAAATGTTGCCAAGTGCTCTGAATGCCTAAACTCTTCTGGGATTTCCCATATTTCCTGGTATCAATGGTGCTTAAAGGAATCAAATATCAGCACTCAAATCATGATCACAGTTGTCGTCATGACTCTAATATGGTCAATAATTTAAAACTTACACTAAAATTATGCTACCTTGTAAAAGCTTCTGTTATATGAATGAGTTACATTTGAGAGTTTCAAGTAATTTATTACAGCTGTTCATGAGAGAAATCATTAGAATTATCAAGTGAATGAAAATATCACCATACAGTATAAATATATATTTATACTACTAAAGGTATTATTGTTTATTTATCACTATATATTTTTAAATAAATATGGCTAGAAAGAATTTAAGTGTATACCCACTCCCATGGACTTATCTAGGACATGAATCAGACAGGGCAAATAATGAACACGGTTAGCTTTTTTTTCCATTACTCTGAATGAGAAGCCAGGTGAGAAATTCAGAGTTTTTTTTAATTGAGTCTCGATGAGCTTAAACGTCTACATGAAAAATGTTAAGAATGGTAAAGGGAAACTTTGAATGACTTTTTGGTATGCACACAGTTGTTTTTTCTTTCCTAGCCACATGAGTAGAGGGTATCTGACCTTAGCTCTTCTAGACAAGTCTCCCTCTAACACCTCTTCTCATCCATCCATTTGATCAGTGTTCGGGGATTCTTTTTAAGTTTCTTCACAGAAATGCTTTAGTGATGCCACATGTTGTTCCCTTGAACTGTGTGACAAGGAATCATACAATATTCATGGAGATCCTAACAATGAGAGCTATGCTGGAAATAAGGGGTAAAGTTCCACAGAAGAGATGTATCTATTTTATATCCATTCGGTTCCAGGTTCCTGACGATTACCTGTAAATGGTTTTCTTTGTCATTGTCCTGATGCTCAACATACTTGTTTTCAAAAAGCAGAAATGTAACAGTGAGTGTACTGTGCAATGGTCTGGCCTCCTCATTTTAGAATGGACAGTGTATGACTAATAAGTAACTCCCACCCTGCTGCCTAAACACAAAAGGGTTTTGTGTTTCGAGGGTACCAGCATTTAATTAGAAGCCATCTATTGTGAGTATTCTCCAGTTACCTGAATCTTACTGCCGTTACATTCAAGAGAGAAAATGGCTTCTAAAATGTTAGAACATTGATGTGGGTCAGAATTAAATGTTCAGCAGCAATAGTTCAGAGGGTAAGTGGTGGTTTAGGTTATATAAGATCATATTTTTCATGCCTATAAGAATTTAGTCGCTTGAAATTGAGGTTTTCATTTTTAAATGCTTACAAGATAAACTCTGTTTTTTGGTACTGTTTTTGGTGGTTGGTGGCTTAGATGCTAAGTTGTGTCTGACTCTTGTGACCCCATGGACTGTAGCCTGCCACGCACCTTTGTCCATGGGATTCTCCATGCCAGAATCCTGGAGTGGTTTGCCATTTCCTTCTCCAGGTGATCTTTCTGACCCAGGAATCAAACTCAGGTCTCCTATATTTCAGGCAGATTCTTTACCGACTGAGCTGTGAGGAAAGTCCTAAAATCAGGTATGAATTTTGAATTTGATTACTTTTTATGAAGTAAAAGTTGTTCAGTCCTGTCCAAATCTTTGCAACCTCATGGATTATACAGTCAATGGAATTCTCCAGGCCAGAAAACTGGGCAGGTAGTCGTTCCCTTCTCCAGGGGATCTTCCCAACCCAGAGATCAAACCCAGTCTCCCACATTGCAGACAGATTCTTTACCAATTGAGCCACCAGGGAAGCCTGGTAGTGTTTTTAAGCATTATTTTTTCTGCTGATTTGAGACAAGACATTCTGCAGACTAAAATGTTATTTTTAACAGGCAAAAAGTTGAATTTTAAAATTTCATCAAAGCAACAATAGAGACTTTTCCATGAATAAAGTCAGTAATTTTAATTGAAAGAAAAGTCCTACTTTTTTGTGCTATTGGAGTAATAAAAAAATATAAAAGAAATCTTGGTAGTAAAATCACTCTTATTTATTTGACTTTTAGGATCCATTGAGTTATATGAAATGAACCCTTTACAAATTGTTCTTTGAAATGAGAAAGGTAATTTGGAAATATAAATCACTTGTTTTAAGGTAAATCACCACTTTAATTCTCCAGGGACATTTTATTCACTATTAATGTCTATACCTTTGATTTTCTTCTATGATTTCAAAAACGTTGTAACCTAACTGAAAGTGGGGTCCCTCAAACACTAATGAATTTGTTTAGATCCACATATTATGACATGTACTCTTTACTTGATGATTCATTCAGTAGAATCTTAATGGATGTATAAAGTGGAATCCATGCTGTCCAAACATCTGTACGTGAAAATGAATAGGCCAAGTATATTGTATTACTTAAGCATGAGGCCTGGATCTCAGTTGTACATTGGAAATTCCTGACTCTTGAGTTGAGGCAAATTACTCAATTTCTGAGAGATTTGTATTTCATTTATTACCTGGTTGTGATAAATAATTAAGTAAGATTATGCCTGGGAAATTCTAAGCAAAATATAAAGTGACTAATAACTGTTTTTATTATTATTATTTTCTGTAGGTAAATGGTTAAAAAAAATGTGTGCTGCAGCACTTTCTGTCTCAGGACATGTGATTAGTAGGGACTTATTTTCATTTATTTCCATTATTGCTAATTCCATAAAAGAAGGAGCCCTCAGTCTTGTTCATTGTGGTATCCACAAGGAACACGTGCTCAATAAATATTTATCAGATGAATGAATAATTAGTTAATAAATTTAAAATACCCTCTCAAAGCACTATACATTAAAAGCAGACAATGAAATGTACATTAAATCCAGGACAATATTGAATCTTTTAAAACACTGAGATAAAATTGGAAGCTTTTGCCTGAGCACAATTATTCACAATTAAGAAAAATATATATATATTGGCCTATAGAATGAAAAACACAGGAGTAATTTCTGAGGCATATTTGTTTGAAAACATGATAGAAGAAAAAGAAATGCAAAAAGAAAATGGCTGTCTAAGAAAGCCTTACAAATAGCTGTGATAGAGAAGTGAAAAGCAAAGGAGAAAAGGAAAGATATACCCACTTGAAGTCAGAGTTCCAAAAAATAGCAAGGAGAGATAAGAAAGCCTTCATCAGCAATCAATGCAAAGAAATAGAGGAAAATAATAGAATGAGAAAGACTAGAGATCTCTTCAAGAAAATTAGAGATACCAAGGGAGCATTTCATACTTGTACAAACTTAGTTACCCGATTTATTACCTTACCCAGTTCCATCTGCTGTGAAATCTTATCCTCCCCCCCTTACCTGAGGCAAATTTGCTGACACCTGTTTTATTATGGGAGGGGCGCCTCCCATACACAATTTCGTATGGAGAATAGCCTTGGGACTGTGGGGTCATCCGGAGTCTGAGCAGAGCCATCGGAAGTAAGTCCACCCAGGAGCAGTCAGTCTTTATGATCTACTTGGAGAGTCTTTTTAATGTCCAGTTGGTTCATTCTACCACCTCAGAACTCTGGGCCTATATGCAGTGTACAGTTTCCATTTGATGTTTAAAGTTTTGTTTACTTGTTGCACTAAATCAGCTGTAAAAGCTGGGTCATTGAACCAGTGCTGGTAGGAAATCCAAATCTGGGAACTATTTCATTAAGCAGGCACCAGGCTACTTTTGATGCTGTTTTACTCCAGGTAGGAAAAGCTTCTACCCATCTCAAGAACATACATACTATGACCAGCAGGTAATGGTAGTGTCGGTGAGGTTTCATTTCAGTGAAGTCCACTCCCAGCTGTTCAAAGGGCAGCGTGTATTTCAGCTAAATACCCAGAAGATTTTGTCTGAATACCTGAAAGGCAGCATTAACCTGTGAGCAGGCAGCCTGACCTAGGTGGGCTGCTTGGAGTGTTTAGCTTACCAGATTGTGTGCCCTCTGGTACCAATAATTTGCCACGTGGCAATTCTCACCATCCTTTTTCAGTCTTGATGGCCCCTTCCACTTTGGCTAACCTGACAGCCATTGTCCTTGTTTTATCAGGCTAGTGCCATCAGTATATAGGACCCAACTAGGCTCTGGAATCTTGTGTTCTTCTTTAAAACAAACCTCAGATATTTCTTTGCAGATCTGTGCCTTCTTCTTCAACACCGGGTAACCAGCTTCCATCAGCAGCTGAAGCAGTGCTTTTGTCCCTTTCCAGCATTTTTTCTTGGTCTTGGCAACCAGCAGCAGGTCATCCCCATATTGTAGGAGCCAACATCCATATTTTTCCGGATGGAATGAGTTCAAGTCAGAAGCCAAGGCTTCCCCAAAGATGGCTGGGGAGTTCTTAAACCCTTGTGGAGGAGTCCAGATGAGCTGTTGCTTGGTGCCCCCGACTGGATCTTCCCATTCAAAGGCAAAGATGGGCTGTGACACTTGGGCAAGGCATATACAGAAGGCATCCTTGAGATCTAGGCGAGTATAAGCTAGTCCTCGGTGGGAGGAGGCTAAGTAAGGTATAGGAGTTTGGAACAGTGGGGTGTAAAGTCACAGTAGCCTGGTTGACTAGCCTGAGATCCTGTACAGGGCTATAGTCCTGTCCTCCTTCCTTTTTGACTGGCAGGTTTGGTGTATTCCAAGTCGACTGGCACTCTACTAGAATGTCTGCTTGTTTCAATCTATTGATGTGGGGCAGTATGCTGGCCCAGGCCTCTATCAGTAGCAGGTACTGGCGCTTTCTAACTGGGATGGTGTCTGGTTTGAGTCTATTATCACTGGGGCTTGATGTTTAGCCAGCCTTGGGGGAGGGGGTTTGTCTTCCGCCCAGACCTCAGGGAATAATTGAGTTAGCTCTCTCTTAAGCTCTTGCGGCCCACCAGGTTCTGCCTTCAGAGGCTCATGCAACCTCCACTCATGTTGGGGTGGTACTGAGAGAGAGAGCAAATAAGTCATAGTGCCCATTTGGAAGGTGGGCCTCTCCTCGGGGGAGAAAGTCACTTGTGCTCCCAGTTTGGAGAGCAAGTCTCTTCCCAACAGGGGTACTGGGCACTCAGGAATGTAGAAGAATTCATGAATCACTTGGTGCCCACCATCTGACATTTTCTGGGCTGGCAAAACGATTTAACCATGTCTTCTCACGATACCCCAGTTACCTCAAGAGTCTGTTTGGACAGTGGTGCCGCAGGCTTTGTTCCTACTGACAGTTCTGCTTCTGTGTCCACCATGCAGTCAGTATTTTGGTCCCCCACTTTTAAGGTCACCATGGGCTTTCGGGGACCTGATGTCTCTGAGCGCCGGCAGCCCTATTTAATTTCCAAGTCAGCAAGCCCCACAGCTGCGGGAGCTTCCCCTTCTTTCCTTGCCTGAGGGCATTTATTTTTCCAGTGGCCAAAAGTTCGGCACTGGGCACACTGGTTTGGCTGTAGCAGGGCCGGGGGCCTCTGTTGGGACCAGGTGAAGGACTGTCCTGTCCTTGGGGCAGAGGTTTTGCAGAGGGCCTGAGATAGACTTTCCCAGGGCAGCAGCTAGCATTGCAAATCTCTTGTCTCTTTTTTTTTTCTTTCTCTCCGGCTCTTTTGGCAGGGTGCAGTCTCTGCTTACTTCCAACGTTTCCCTCCCCTTCTTGTCAGTATTCACCGGGAGAGGCGGGTATAGCTTGGGCCGTTCAGCTGGAGCTGGATCCTGGAAGTGTTGGCCAGAGACTTGTCACCAGGATCAGAGCCTGCTGAGGTGGCAGCTCTACAGCCTCTGGGAGAGCTGGCGGAGGAGCAGCGGCTGCTGCAGGAACTTTACCTGGCCTTGGATCAGGCTTTAAGGTGGTCTCTGGTCCTGGTGGAGCACTGGGAGGCAGGCATGTCATTATCCAGTATGGGGGAGGGGTTAGGTCATTTCCATCCAAATTCTGTAGAATTTCCTTTTTTATCATCAATCAATTTTTGTGCCATTAATATTTTTCCCTTTCCCTTCTGAATACAGAACCTTGTCCAAGTAGGAGGGTCTTGAGCTAACCCTAGCCATGAGTCAATATATGGATATTGATCCGGGTGTCCTGGCTCTCCTGTAACTACTGTATCTTACTACCATAGGGGGCCATTCGACCTCACAGAGTATGTGGAGATGGTTAGGCTTCATCTTTACCCCATAGTCTCCTCCTAATCCCTTTTTAAAATTTTTAATCATGCACTCTGATACAGTTGCTTTAGATTCACTTCCCCCCGTCTTGTTTACCTTCTCAGACCTTCTTCTACTTTGTTCTGTCTATGAAGTTCTCAGTACCCTATGTACTTCTGATATTTCCACTCAATGACACTTAAATTGTCTTTCTGTCTCCTACTTATTTGGGGTGAGAAGAGCCTTACCTGCCAGATCCCAGAGGGAAAAGAGGGGTCGGCATGCCTTCACCTTCTGGTCAGCACAGCCAAACCAGAGCACCACGTGGTCCAAGACTGTTTCTCCCTTAAAGTCCGTTCTGCCTTGGTGGGCTTGATCAGGTGCGGATGAAAACACAAGTGGGTTAAATATCCCATATCCCAGGCCATCTTTGGAAAAGCCAATTTATATTCACTTATGTAGCCCCCTCCTTCTAGCCTAACAATTTCGAGGGGGTCAAGAATGTCACAGCAGATGGGACACCTCCTGGGGGAGGGCAGAATACGGGTATACAAGGACCAGTTTCCTATCCTAAAAAATCCCCTGGCGATCGCCGGTAATAATTTTCCCAGAGACGGCATGGACAGACCTCCTAAATGAGCTTCACAAATTTCCTTCCTAAACCATATCATGCTCGTCGACCTGTGCACCAAGCAACCGCTGCTGCCTGCCTATTCCAGGCCCCTGTGGGTCCGTGCTCCTTCTAGTCCCTCCCAGGGGGGTGATCAGGCCTCCTGTTCTATCCTGCCAGGTGGGTTTTTCTTCACCTCAGTGCTCAGTTCCCTCGCTGCAGTTCACTACCTGCCAAAGCGAAGAAACTGGGCATTGAAAGGCTGAATTCTTCCAGAGGGGTGAGGTGCCTTCCCTCCTCTAGGAGATTCAAGCCACAAAGACTCGGGGTGGCCTCAAATGAGACCTGTCTGCTCAAAGTGAGGAGTTTCCCAGACAATGCACCAAATGTTACAGCCACGTGTTCTGGGAAACAAACTCAGAACGACAATGCAGATAGTGGAGTGCAGTTTATTACACCGGTGGGCCGAAGGTCCTCCGAGCCAGGGACCCTGACCAGAATTTGTGAAAATCTTTTATACTCCATGTGTACATGTCCAAACCCATCAACCCAAATTCCTTGAGACATACATAAAACAAAGGGTAAACACAATCACAATAACCCCATTATTCAAGTGTTATCAAGTATTAGGTGTTTAAACAGTTAATAATCAATAAGCCTGTGGTTACGCTCCCATAGATACAGAAAGAATTTGTGACCTGTCCAGAGGCAGGGGTGATTAGAGTATGTTTTCTCTTAGGCGATGAGTAACCTGGATGTGATCTTCAAAATTCCCCTGTCCAGAGAGGGTCTTATCCTTCTACTGTAGTTTCCATAAGCACTAAGTGCAGAGTTCCAGAGTCCATTTGAGAGGTGGCTGAGCATGATCAGCATGAACAGGCCTAAGATGGGGTCCAGACCCTATGAATTCCTTCTTCAAAAAAAAATAATGTTGTGTATAAAATTTATTACTACTTATAATTAATACCGCAGGACTGGAAAAGGTCAGTTTTCATTCCAATCCCAAAGAAAGGCAATGCCAAAGAATGCTCAAACTACCACACAACTGCACTCATCTCACATGCTAGGAAAGTAATACTCAAAATTCTCCAAGTCAGGCTTCAGCAATATGTGAACTGTGAACTTCCAGATGTTCAAGCTGGTTTTAGAAAAGGCAAAGGAACCAGAGACCAAATTGTGAACATCTGCTGGATCATCGAAAAAGCAAGGGAGTTCCAGAAAAACATCTATTTCTGCTTTATTGACTATGCCAAAACCTTTGCTTGTGTGGATCACAATCAACTGTGGAAAATTCTGAAAGAGATGGGAATATCAGACCACCTGATCTTCCTCTTGAGAAATCTGTATGCAGGTCAGGAAGCAACAGATAGAACTGGACATGAAACTACGGACTGGTTCCAAATAGGAAGAGGAGTACATCAAGGCTGTATATTGTCACCCTGCTTATTTAACTGACCTGCCTCTTGAGAAACCTGTATGCAGGTCAGGAAGTAACAGTTAGAACTGGACATGGAACAACAGACTGGTTCCAAAAAGAAAAAGGGGTATGTCAAAGCTGTATATTGTCACCCTGCCTATTTAACTTATATGTTCCCTGGTGGCTCAGAGGTTAAAGCATTCACCTCTAATGCGGGAGACCCAGGTTTTATCCCTAGGTTGGGAAGATCCCCTGGAGAAGGAAATGGTAACCCATTCCAGTATTCTTGACTGGAGAATCCCATGGATGTAGAAGCCTGGTAGGCTACCTCCACGGGGTCACAAAGAGTCAGACATGACTGAGCGACTTCACTTTCTTTCACTTTCATCATGAGAAATTCTGGGCTGGAAGAAGCACAAGCTGGAATCAAGACCCTGGGAGAAATATCAATAACCTCACATATGCAGATGACACCACCTTTATGGCAGAAAGTGAAGAAGAACTAAAGAGCCTCTTGATGAAAATAAGAGAATGAAAAAGTTGGCTTAAAGCTCAATATTCAGAAAACTAAGATCATGACATCTGGCCTCATCTCTTCACGGCAAATAGATGAGGAAACAGTGGAAACAATGGCTGACTTTATTTTTATGAGCTGAAAAATCACTGCAGATGGTGATTGCAGCCATGAAATTAAAAGACACTTACTTCTTGGAAGGAAAGTTATGACCAACCTAGACAGCATATTAAAAAGCAGAGACATTACTTTGCCAAAAAAGGTCCATCTAGTCAAGGCTATGGTTTTTTCAGTGGTCATGTATGGATGTGAGAGTTGGACTATAAAGAAAGCTGAGCACCGAAGAATTGATGCTTTTGAACTGTGGTGTTGGAGAAGAGACTTGAGAGTCCCTTCAACTGCAAGGAGATCCAACCAGCCCATCCTAAAGGCGATCAGTCATGGGTGTTCATTGGAAGGACTGATGTTGAAGCTGAAACTCCATTACTTTGGCCACCTGATCCCGAGAGCTGACTCATTTGAAAAGACTCTGATGCTGGAAAGATTGAGGGCAGGAGGAGAAGAGGACGACAGAGGATGAGATGGCTGGATGGCATCAGCAACACAATGGACATAGGCTTTGGTAAATGCTGGGAATAGGTGATGGACAGGGAGTCCTGGCATGCTGTGGTTCATGGAGTTGCAAAGAGTCGGACATGACTGAGAAACTGAACTGAACTGATAGACTTAGAGGCCAGTAAGAGGCAGACTTCCTACCTCAAATTCCTGTACCTTCACAGTGCAACTAATTAACCTCTATCTGTAGGTTTAATCCCTTGCTAGGCTATGAGACCAGGTTTTTTCCTAAGCCAATACCATCCAAGTGGCCTTAAGCTAAATTATAAACTTGAAATCCCTACCAATTTGACCATAGCACCTAGTTTTCCCCAGAATTCCCAATTCTTTAAGGATTTGACTACTGGAGGGAAAATAATTAAGACAATAAGAAGTTCATTTGAGGGGCTTTATCTCGATACTAGGATCACATTTCATTTTCCCCCTTTTGAAAATGTGTGGTCTTGTTTCTCCTAGAAGGCTGGTTTACAGCTAACGTTGGATTTGTAATCTAAATAACCTTCTCATGATAAGGAAGTAAACATTGTTCCCACAGCATGATTAATACCTTGATAGAACTCATTAGAGTTTTTGGTTTTATACCTATAACCTGGGGCTCAGTGGTAAAGAATCTGCCTGACAGTGCAAAAGATGTGGTTTGATCCTTGAGTCAGGAAGATTCCCTGGAGAAGGAAATGGCAACCCACTGTAGCATTCTTGCCTGGGAAATCTCATGCACAGAGGAACATGGTAGACCCCAGTCCATGGAGTCATAAAGAGTTGGGTACAACTTAGCGATTAAACAATAACCTGTAATCCACGATAAATTAATTAGGAAAAATAGTTAATGGGTCTAAAAATGAAGATATATAGGTGTAAGAGATGGTCATTAAAAGACTGTAATTTGGCAACTAATTTCACAGGGGAGCTGAAGTACCTACAAATGTCAAATGTGCTGTTAGGGACTAGCATTCAATAATTTGAAGGAAGGCATTCACTCTTAAAAGCAGAAAAAAGCAGAAACCCCACATTCCTCTGAAATTATCAAATGTGACTTACACACATTTTCACATTTATGATAGCTGTGTCTAATCTACTGTGTCTGAGGTGTTCTATAAAAGTGGGGAGAGTCAAATGTAGACCATCCTGTCTTTGAGGGGAGGCATACCCACTGCTGCAGAGCTTTCGTTTGAAAGAAGGGAACTTCACTCTGTTTACTAGGGCAGTGTAACATAGGAATGAGCCTCTCTGAAAAGGAAGCCATATTTTCTCTCCCCCCTCCCCTGACCCAGGGGAGAAGTTATGATGTTAGGATGAGAACCAGACACCCATTAGGCCATGTTAATCAATGAAAAGTTTCCTCTAACCATACACACAGATACATACACAAAGCAAAAACAATATACACAACAAGAAGAACCTTCTCTGGAAATCTCTGTTCTTCTAGGAAGAGCTGAAATATCCATTAAGCAGTAGCTGCATTGTCTAGGGCATTCAGAACTTCTAGGGGCCCACAAAAAATGTTTTGACTTCTTTTAAAATTGGAAGAAAATAATAAATTTTAAGCTGAAGGAAATATGCTAACACACCGTACAGTATATTTCCTAGAGTAGGAAATGGCAGCCTGCTGTAGTATTCTTGCCTGGAAAATTCCATCAACAGAACAGCCTGGTGGGCTACAGTTTATGATTTTGCAAAAGAGTGGGACATGACTGAGCACATGAGCACATAGTATATTTATATTTTTATCAGTGCATTCATGTGTTGCCATAAAGGCAATCTGTCTAGGGTCCCTGGAAGTCACAAGGCACCTCTGATTCCAGGTTTGTGAAGCAGGCAAAGATTTTCCAAAAGGCCAGGTGAGCAAATTCCTAATCCTACAAATCCAATGGCAGGTTAGATTCAGGAGTAAGCAGCCAATAATTTCACTTTGGCCTCAAATCCTAGCCACTGGGGCTTCCCTGGTGACTCAGCAGTAAAGGATCCACCTGCAATGCTGAGGATGAAGGAGCTCTCCCTGGGTTGTAGTCGGTGCAATCCCTGGGTCAGGAAGATCCCTGGGGAGAAGGCATAGCAACCCACTCCAATTTTCTTACTGGGAAAAAAGCAGGAATAGAGGAACCTGGTGGGCTACATTTCATAGGACTGCAAAGAGTCAGAATCCACTCCAGTACTCTGGCCTGGAAAATCCCATGGACAGAGGAGCCTGGTAGGCTGCAGTCCACGGGGTCGTGAAGAGTCGGACATGACTGAGCGACTTCACTTTCATTTTTCACTTTCATGCATTGGAGAAGGAAATGGCAACCCACTCCAGTGTTTTTGCCTGGAGATTCCCAGGGATGGTGGAGCCTGGTAGGCTGCTGTCTATGGGGCTGCACAGAGTCAGACACGACTGAAGCGACTTAGCAGCAGTAGCAGCAGCAGGAAAGCAAGGAGATCAAATCAGTCAGTCTTAAAGGAAATCAACCCTGAATACTCTTTTAAGAAAATGATGCTGAAGCTGAAGCTCTAACACTTTGGCCTCCTAATGTGAAAAACTGACTCATTGGAAAAGACCTTTGATGCTAGGGAAGATGGGAGGCAGAAGAAGAGGGCAATGGAGGATGAGATGGTTGGATGGTATCACCAATTCAGTGGACATGAATTTGGGCAAACTCTGGGAGATGGTGAGAGGCAGGGAAGCCTTGCATGCTACAGTCCATGGGGTCCTGAAGAGCTGAACACAACTTAGTGACTGAACAACAACAAATAATAATGCGACATTATGGTGTCTTCAGTTCTGGCCAGATCAAGGATTTACAGTCAGTGTGAATGGATTCTAGATCTAATTCTACTTTCTTCTAGAAACCAGGATACTAAAGACATGGACTAAATCCATGACAAAATGTCCCTCTCTCTTCCCCACATCATCCCTCACATATATGTGCAAACATATAATATGGGATTGGAACAGACACACAAAACTGAGAAGCAGACAGCTGAAGACCGATATAAGAGAAGTCAAAGTCTGCGGTTTAACCAAGAGACAAAATATTTTTCTTAAAATAGAAAATGGCAGGTGTTCAATAGGGTAATTAAGAGAAGCAGTGTCCTCTTAAAAATTCACCTGATTCAAAAATAAAACAATTAAGAATGTGAAACCTGATTGCATACAAGATTTTTAAATAATGTTATGCTTCATAATAATGACCCTGCAAAAAATAGCATTCTTGCATAGATTTCTGTGTAACAATAACATAGTATCTAAAGTAAAGGCAGGGAAGACATGGTCTGCATGACACAAGAAGAGAAATCTAGACCAGAGGGACAGTACCCTCAGCCATATCTGGCTAAATGCCTAGAAACATGAAGTTAGAAATTAATGCGAAAACCATTTAGAAGGTAGTGTGAAAAAATTAATGTGAATACTTCCCTGGACCAGTGGTTAAGACTCTTAGCTTCCCTTATAGGAGGCACAGATTTGACCCTTCATCAGTGAAGTAAGATCCCATATGCCTCAGGCCACAGCCAAAAAATAAACAAAAAACCACTAAAGAATACCTGAAGCCTGTGATGTAGCTATTATGCCTATTTCACTAGTGTATTAATAGAAGTCTCAGTAATTAATTTGGTGCTAATCATTGTTGTTATTTTGTGAAGCCTAAAATTAATAATATAACAACCTGAAGTTTGAGTCACAGAATTTTGCCAATCACAAAGAAAACATAAAGAAAACAAAAATCTCACTTTAGCAGTCTTTCGAGAATAAATGAGAAATAAATGCATATTTTTTACTTGTTCCTTCAGTCCCTGATTAAAAATGTCATGCAAACTATTATAAATGACTGTCACAGCACACACATACACATACATATACCAGTTTCATGTAGATTTTAGTTAGAACATATATCTATGCATAGGAGCAGTTGGCCTTTGATCTTTGGAGTCATTAACTCATTCTTAGATTGTATTGTAATTAACTACTGTTGCCCTGCTAAAGTAACAAACAGAATAAACATTCAACAAAAACCTGGTAAATAGTTGAATATTGAATAACTTTCATTGTCTAATATGATCATTGGAAAAGTTAGTTTGTTACTACCTGAAAACTTTGCCCAAAAAAACAAATATCTTGCCTGTGTAACTAGACTTTTTTTTTCCAGGTACAATTCTGAACATAATACTTACAGTATTAACCTGTAAACTACCAATGTTTTGAAATCCAGAGCAATTCTAATAGTTTGTCAGTAATAGCCACTTAGATTTTCTAAGTAAATATTATCTTCAAGTGATGACACATTTTAAAAATTCTTTTTAAAATTCCATGTCTCTGATATATGAGTGCAGTTCTAGAGGAACCTTTCATATTCATAATTGTGGAAAATTTGTAGATTTTTGTGACAAACGTTAAGCAAGTGAGAGTAGCATGTCTGAGCAAAGAACCAGCTTTTCTAGTAAGGTATGTCCACTTTGGAGCGGGGAGTCAGCTATGCATGATTGCGGGTCTGATGTCTTTTTATTTTATTCATCTTGACATGTTGTTGCTACCATTTGTAGTTCTATATTCTTCTTCTGAAATATTTTATTTGTGAACTTTTAATTTTCACTAATAAACTTGAATTTGAGTGTAGCGTCTGTTTTGCTTTCCTGTGCAATCCCAGAAACCTTGATGAGATCAACTTTAATATTGTGGATGTTAAAAGTACTGGATAAATGTAATTGAGTGCAATTGAGTTGAAATTTAAATTGCTGAGTAGAGGATATAAAGCAGTGCATCATATTAGCTAAGGCCAGACCATTTTCTTAAATCAGGTTCATTTCCAAAGTCCCTCATTATTTTCTTTTCCTGAAGGGCCCTTTGCAAGAGGTAAAGAGGGGCTAGTGAACCCTTACCAGTCAAAAGACACGCTTCAGCATCAGGAACGATAAGCTACTTACTCACCTGAGCAAGCTTTGTGAGCCAACAGCGTTTAACCTATCAGCAATTCTGTAGATTAGAAATCCCTCTTTCTGCTAACAAAAAAGGAGAAGGCCACCAGAGTTCCTGGCACAAACATTCCCATAACTATGACCTTCCTTATTCTGGAAGCTTTTTCAGGTAAGCCTGTGATTTCATATACTTGTTTATTTTCAAATTCATTTGGTTGCAAAGCCTCACTACATGCGGTGGCTCCAGCAGTGCTTAGGGAATTTAGGGACTGGGAATAATGAGATGTTTTCCATGCATGAAGGAAAGAGAGTGCATTTTCAGCTCCAGCACTTGTGCATGCTGTACTCCACACTCACATTCTGTTCCAGCCCAAGTGTCTGTAGAGCGGTGCGTCGGGCTGTGCTCTTTTCAGTCTGACAAACAGCAATTTGGTGCAGCTGGAACTTCTTATTAAGCTGCGGCATGTTAGGGAGTCCAGGGCTAATAGAATTCTCCTAAATGATTGGCTGAAGCATTTGTGTTAGCTTAATTGTACATTTGCCCTTTGACTAAAATTAGGGATTAAGTTTCCTCCCTGGGACCTTCATCTTAAGTTAGTAAGAAGTTAGACTGCACATTCTAATTAGATCTTTTCTATTTTATACTGCCATGGGGTTTTTACCTTGACAACAGCACACAGTTCCATTATGTTCTCTTTTAGAAATGAGTTTCCCTTTCCTACTTTATCTAAGGCTGCCTCTGTCATATTAACAAGTAGCTCATTGGTTGGGATTGTACAGTGGATAGGAGGGTGGCTGGCAGTTGAGTTGTGGGCATCCTGCCTAGCACCTTTCACATTCCCCTATTCATTATGTCAGCTTTAACACAGGATGGCTGCTTTATAACAAAGACAAGCCTCTGAGGATCTCAGTGCTGGTCAGGTGGCTCATCAGTGATGTGGCTGTATGCTTGATCCAGCCTTGTGTAATATTTCACACTTCTCAGCATCACCTGGAAACATCTTTAATTTTAGTATTTGTTGTTTTTTTTAAATGCCATTCTTGAACATAAATATCTGCTGCCATAGAATCTAAGAATATATGATGCAACAACATTAAAGGAGTCTAACTAAAAAAAAAAAAATCTCCAAAAAAATGGTCATGGCATTCAAAACCACAGAATATCATGTTCCTCTATAATATATATTTTTCAGTGTGAACAATAGAGTCCTGATTATTGAGGTTTATTTGCGGAAATAGTACTCCTTTACTCTTTTCTTTGTTATTCTGTTTATTTACTATTGTTATTGTTTTTCTGCATCCTTGGTAACCTATTCCCAGAAGAAAAAGGATAAAAGCCTTATTCTGCACTGAGTTATGCTCTGCATGTTTACTACTCTGACAGTCCTCCAGCTGATTCTTTCTGGTACTTCAGGACTGAGTGGTGAGTCACCTGTACATGTAACCAAGAAAACAATGCAATCTTTTGGAGCTAGCCAAGGTTTCCTGAATAATGATTATGTAAAATAAGGGGAATCATTGTCTTTTGAAGAAAAGGTCTTTTTAATTTCCAATTTGTAAAATGTGAGGATGAGAAAACTAAGCTCTGAGAGTTTTGCTGAAACAGACATTAATGAATCTGTAATAATTTTTCCTTAAAGTGAGAATATCACACTGTTTTACTTCTCCTAGGAAACAGAAATCAAACTGGCTAACTGGCTGCAATCATAGAAGAAATAGATTTTGCTTCATTATTAAATTGTACAGCTTTTAGCATCTTTCACATTTGACTTTTTTAATGCATGGACATAGCCTATGTCTCATTTACTTTCCTCAGGTTCCTATGGCAATTTCTCCTCTGTGGGAAGCACAGTGAAATGCTTCAGTGCTGCTGAACCCTCTAAGCCTGATCTCAAATGTAGAGCTTATCTTCCAAACAGGCTACGGAACCATTTGCCTTTTGTATTATAATAATCTATATAGAAAATTTTATCTCTTTGAGTTTTAATAACTTGAGTTTATGACTGATATTTGAGACTCTAAAATAGATGCATTTTATGGCCTTCAAGCATAGTTATTATATAGCAAGATGAAGAGCAAAATCAAACACTTGTCATACATTAAAATCAAACATAGTTGAAAGTACTTTAAATACTCAGTACTCATCAGAATGAAAGTTAGGAAGCAGTGGAAATTAAAAGTGCATTCCTTTGAATTGTTATTTGTGATTTTAGGGTAAGTCTCTTATGACTCCCCCACTCCCTTTTATATTAAATGAACTTGCAGTATATTGCTAATATATTAATGGAGGTCTCAAGAATTTCCAGTTGGTAAAATCTTCAAGCAGTACCACCTAGAACTACAGTCTGCTCATACACAGTTTTGTACAATGCTTTCGAATCTATTCAAGAAACTACCTAGCCTGTTGACTCTGCTTTACATTGTAAACAAAAAAATAACCCAATATCTTCAATACCTTCAGTAATATGAAGTTTGGGTACTAGTATTCTTCCTTTTCAACTGTCAAATGAATATGAAAACTTATCCAATTTTTGCTAAATAACTACAGTCTCAAATAAATATAATTATGATAGGAAAAATGGCATTTAAGATTTTGTATTTTACTTCCAGTATATTTATAATTACTCAAATAGTAATGTCCTATTTTAAAAAGTCAGACCTTCTCAATAAAATGGAAGCTTTGTTGAGTCCTCTTGCAATCATATTCTCCTCCTTAGAGATAACCACTAACAGAGCCTAGATTTTACATGTCCTGACTTTAGTGTAGTAGTTTAAAAGCACATGTATATCTTTCTTATTATTCTTCTTTTTTTAAGAGTAGTTCAGTATAGAAATCAGGCAGTGTAAGTCTTTCTGGCTTACTTTCCTTTTTCAAAGTTGCTCTGACTATTTAATTTCATTTCCACATGAGTTTTTAAATGAGATAAAAATTTTCAACTGCCTGCTGGGGTACGAATTGAAATTACATTTAATTTATAGATCAACTTGGGAATAACTGACATACAAACAATAGTCTTCCTATCAGTAAACACAATATAAATGTCCTTCTATTTATTTAAATTTCTTTGTGCATTGGTTTGCAGTTTTCAGTGTACAGGACATCTTGTAATTTGTCAGCTTTATATTTAATTATGTTGGGTTTTGATCTTATTGTCAATGACGTTGACTGGCTTACTCTCTTTAGCAATTCTGATAGCAAAGATCTGTTGGTAATGAATTCTTTCAGGTTTTGTACATTTTAAAAGTTTTATTTTGCCTTAAATTACAGAATGTATTTTTGTTGAGCACACAGTGAGCTAATTAACCTATATTTGTCTTTACTACTTTATACATATATTTGCTTCATTGTCATGACAACAAACCTTTGCTGTTGTCATTACTCTGTGTGTGTGTGTGTGTGTGTGTGTGTGTGTGTGTGTGTGTGTGTGTATGCACAGTCACTCTGTCATGTCTGACTTTGCAACCCCATAGACTCACTCAACCCCATAGAGCCCACTAGGCCCCTCTGTCCATGTAATTTGTCAGGCAGGAATAATGGAGTGGGTTGCCATTTTCTCTTCCAGGGTATCTTCTGGACCCAAGTATCAAACTTGGGTCTCTAGTGTCTCCTGAATTGGCAGATAGATTGTTTACCACTGAGCCATCTGAGAAGCCACCTATCACTGTTGTAGATGCTATTAAATATTCTATGGTTTGTTTTAGGAAATTTATTTATGATGTGCATTGATGTGATATTTTGTATTTATTGTTCTTGAGATTCTTTGAGCTACCTAGAATTTTGAGTTTATAGCTTTTATCAAATTTTAAAAAAACATTATTTATTTAACAAAGCCTATTCTTATCTGAAATTCACATCTGAAGTTATTCAACAGTTCACTGATACTCTTTATTTTTCAATCTTTTTCCTTTGCAATTCATATTGGGTAGTTTCAATTTTTATGCATAAAAGTTCACCAATCTTTTTTTCTATCAAGAGTATAAGATGGCAGAGTAGAGGGACCTGCACTCAACTTCTCCTGCAGGAACTACAAAATTATAATTACAAATTCGTTGCTAAACAAGCTTCAACAGGAGAATGTTGTATCCCACCAAAAAAAAGATATACCACATCCAAGGGCAAAAGAGAAGCCCCAGCAAGATGGTAGGAAGTGTGAAATTGTGCTTAGACTCAAACCTGTACCCACCAGAGATGCTTGGATGGCTCAAACAAAACCTTGTGTGCAACAGGAGACCCCACAGAGACTGAACTAGACCTGCCTTTGAGTATTTGAGTGTCTCCTGTGGAGGTACGGGTCAGCAGTGGCCTGCTGTAGGGGCAGGGACTCTGGGTGCAGCAGATCTACCTGTGGCATAAGTCCTCTTGGAGGCTGTCACCACTAACCCACCACAGAGCTGCCAGAACTTTCACATGATTGGGGAAACAGACTCTTGGAGGGAACAAACAAAACATTTTGCATACCAGGATCTAGGATATAAAAGACATGACCCCACAAGAGACTGACCCAGACCTTCCTGTGAGGGTTCAGGAGTCTCTGGTGTAAGCCTGGGTCTGAGGTGGCCTGCTGCCGGCTCAGGGGAACTGACAGCAGCAGGGCGTGTGCTGGGCCCTTTGAAGGAGGCTCCCTTATCTTCACTACCTCCACAACCTCCACTGCCTCCACAACCTCCACTACCTCCACAACCTCCACTACCTCCACAACCTCCACAACCTCCACAACCTCCACAACCTCCACTACCTCCACAACCTCCACTACCTCCACAACCTCCACAACCTCCACTACCTCCACAGCCTCCACTACCTCCACAACAGTTAGGCCTCAGGTCAAGCAACAGGGAGGGAACACAGCCTTGCCCATCAACAGAAAACTGGATTAAAGGGTTAATGAGCATGGTCTAACCCATCAGAACAAGACCCAGTTCAGTTCAGTCGCTCAGTTGTGTCCGACTCTTTGCAACCTGATGAATCACAGCATGTCAGGCCTCCCTGTCCATCACTAACTCCCCGAGTTCACTCAGACACACATCCATCTAGTCAGTGATGCCATCCAGCCATCTCATCCTCTGTCGTCCCCTTCTACTCCTGCCCCCAATCCCTCCCAGCATCAGAGTCTTTTCCAATGAGTCAACTCTTCGCATGAGGTGGCCAAAGTACTGGAATTTCAGCTTTAGCATCATTCCTTCCAAAGAAATCCCAGGGCTGATCTCCTTCAGAATGGACTGGTTGGAACTCCTTGCAGTACAAGGGACTCTCAAGAGTCTTCTCCAACACCACAGTTCAAAAGCATCAATTCTTTGGCACTCAGCTTTCTTCACAGCCCAACTCTCACATCCATACATGACCACAGGAAAAACCATAGCCTTGACTAGACAGACCTTACTCAGCAAAGTTATGTCTCTGCTTTTGAATATGCTATCTAGGTTGGTCATA
>SJYC01140435.1:0-15831 GCA_006408675.1 Madoqua kirkii
CATCTGGAAACTGAAATTTAATTATTAACTCATAATTGTTTGATCTCTAGGTTACTTATGATTACCCAGAATTTGAAGGAATTCCATGCTTGAGAATGAAGTAATAATTGTCATGACTTAATGAGTATTTAATTGTTTTTGCATTGTTTAAAATTTTAGTAGCACAATTTTCTTTTATAATAGAGCTCCTCAGCCACCCCAGGCTCACTAGCACAATTTGATGGAAATAACTATAACTACTTGCATCCTATTTTCATTTCCTAGAGTCTTCAGATAGCTGTTCAGATACTGTTAAAAGTTGGCATAATTAACACACTGGCTAAGGAACGAGTTGATTAAATCACTAAATGAGTTGATCAAGGAATGTTTAAAATCTTAATGTATCTAACATCAATTTGGAATATGAGAATAAAGGGAAATATTATGAAATACATTTCCTATTTTAATTTGGGTTTTATTTGACTAAGCATATGATGCATAGCTGTTAAAGTACAAATTTATTGCCATTTCCTGACACTATTACTTAAGTATTCTTTCTCCTTTTCTGCCTGTAATTTGTGATGTCAGAAGGCAAGAGAGAGCCAAAAAAAAATTTTTTTTGTAAGGACAGATTATTCTGAGAATCAAGTCATCTCAGAGGTGAAAGGAGGAGAGTTAATTACTGCCTTGTCTTTTTAATGGCAGCTCTCAGTGACTTCTACGTGCATGTGTACCTGTGTGCTCAGTTGCTTCAGTCCTGCCTGACTCTTGTGACCCCTTGGACGATAGCCCGCCAGGCTCTTCTGTCCATGGAACTACCAGGCAAGAATACTGGAGCCGGTTGCCATTTTTCCCTTTAGGTGATCTTCCAAGCCAAGGCTCAAATCTGCATCGCTTATGTCTTCTGCACTGGCAGGCAGATTCTTACCACTGCGCCACCTGGAAAGCCAGTATGTGCAACTGGTACTTTTTTTTTTCAAGTTCTGAACTTCTTGGCTGGAGTATTTACTTCGGTTTCAGCTTTCGAGATTTGAGATTATATCACATTTCGAACTTATACTTCAACTCTTAAGCATTTCTATAAACACTTCTCAAATATACTAAGAGGTTAATTTTGGAAGAATAAGTATTGGTGTGAATGAAGGACATATTTCTTAGATGTGTTATTTTATGCCCTCCAAGTTTAAGCAAATTTTCCAGTTTCTTACAGTGAATCAGTAGTAAGATTCTAACACAATTTAGCAACATGGATTCCAGTGTCCCTATCGCTGGATACAGTTTGATACTACAAAGTTTGTCTCAGATTCTGAAAGGAAAGGGGTGACAAAGAAATAAAAATTATACTTTATCAGTCAGTTCAATTTAGTTGCTCAGTCGTGACCCCAGGGACTGTAGCATGCCAGGCTTCCCTGTCTGTCACCAACTCCTGGAGCTTGCTCAGACTGGTGTCCATCGAGTTGATATGCCATCCAACTGTCTCATCCTCTGTCATCCTCTGTCTCAACCTCTCATCTAGTCTATAGTTATTTAAAAATCTGATTCACGTTTTTCTTGCTGTTTAAAATATAGAGAGCACAGTATTGACTTGAACATCACAGTATGAATTTCTTCTGTCAAGACACCCAAGCAAATGAAGGGGGTTTACTAGGAAACTTGCTTAATTGAAGGCTTCAGAAAGATGATTCATGCAAAACTGTTTTCCACTGCTATAAGCAACTCAATTGAATTCATGAAGAAAGAGGAATTTTGATAAACGTAGTTGTCAATAAAGCAAAGGCTCTGAGATACACAGAAAGATCATCTCAGAAAAAAATACAGAGAGATCACAGAAACATTATCATTTCAAGGAGTTTAAAATACAAGGCTATCTATTAACTTAGTTGGAACAAAAGATTATGTATCCAAATGAAGTAACACTTTGGGGGATAATTCTAAATAAATTCACTTTCACTTATCTATGGCTGCCAAACACACTAACCCAAGTCAGTGACATAGAACAATATCAATCACTTATTTTGCTCTTAAATCTGGATGCTTCCTGGAATCAGATGGAGCTGTTCAGGAGTGTTCTCACTCTCTGTCTATATAGTCCCCTTCTGTAGTCTTTTTGTATAGTGACTCATAGTCACTGACCTTCTTATGTCATGATTGAGGACCCCAGAAGGTACAAGGCATATCCCAATTTTTCCTGAGTATAAATATACCAATATTTTGGGCTATCTTAATCATAGAGATAAGACAGTATGCAATCATTTGAAAGAATAAACAATGCATTTCGCATTTTTAGAAAAATTCTTAGAGGTGGGAGTACCAAACTACCTTACTTGTCTTCTGAGAAACCTTTATGCAGGTCAAGAAGCAACAAAACGACATGGAACTGACTGGTTCAAAGTTACTTAGAATCACTTTTACAGTGTATTATATGAGATGACAGTCAAAAAGACTCATTTAGATTCAAAGAAAGGAATGGCTTAAATATCTTGATGGGAATGGGTCAAAGGTATTTACAGACAGAATTTAAGACCAAAGGTTCACATTGAAATTGTCTGGTGTTGCTTTAAGCAAAAATTCACATTTGCCAGGAATCAGAGAAAAGTCTATAAACTTTTGAAAGTTTTATGTTGTACTTCTGTAGCTAATCTGCCTCTTATCAGCTGAATCACTGAAAGTGTGATTAATGATTTAATAAGACAGAGAAGTTAAAACATGGGAGTTATTTCCCTGAAATTTGTATTTTGTATAAAATCTCTGTTCTTACGAAAACTTTCTTTAAAATATTAGGTCATTACATCATGTGTTTCATAGCATCCCAATTTTTACTAACTGACTATAAATATACCAATATTTTGGGCTATCTTAATCATAGAGATAAGACAGTATGCAATCATTTGAGAGAATAAACAATGCATTTCACATTTTTAGAAAAAATTCTTAAAGAGGTGGGAGTACCAAACTACCTTACTTGTCCTGAGAAACCTTTATGCAGGTCAAGAAGCAACAAAACTGGACATAGAACAACTGACTAGTTCAAAATTGGGAAAGGAGTACCACAAGTCTATATATGGTCATCTGCTTATTTAACTTCTGTGCAGGTTACATCATGCGAAATACTGGACTGGATGAACCAAAAGATGAAATCAAGATTGCCAGGAGAAACGTCAGTAACTTTAGATATGCAGATGATACCCTTCTAATGGCAGAAAGTTAAGAAGAACTAAAGAGCCTCTTGATGAGGTGAAAGAGAGAAAAAGCTGGCTTGAAGCGCAATATTTAAAAAACTAAGATTGTAACATCTAGTCCCATCACTTCATGACAATTAGAAGGGGGAAAATGGAAACAGTCACAGATTTTATTTTCTAGGGCTCCAAAATTACCACAGTGGGTGACTGTAGCCATGAAAGTAAAAGATGCTTGCTCCTTGGAAGAAAAGCTATGACAAACCTAGACAACATACTAAAAATCAGAGATACCACTTTGCTGACAAAGGCCCATATAGTCAAAGCTATGGTTTTTCTAGTAGTCATGTACAGATATGAGTTGAATCATAAAGAAGGCTGAGGACTGAAGAATTGGTACCTTTGAACTGTGGTGCTGGAGAAGACTCTTGAGAGTCCATTGGACTGCAAGATCAAATCAGTCAATCCCAAAGGAAATCAACACTGAATATTCATTGTAAGGAATGATGCTGAAGCTGAAGCTCCAATACTTTGGCTACCTGATGGTAAGAGCTGACCCACCAGAAAAGACCCTAATGCTGGGAAAGACTGAGGGCAGGAGAAGAGGGCCACAGAAGATGAGATGATTAGAGAGCATCACGGACTCAATGGACATGAATTTGAGTAAACTCTGGGAGAAAATGGAAGACAGAGGAGCTTGGCATGTGTGGTCTGACACGACTTAGTGACTGAATAACAGCAACAAAAAAACTTTTATATGCACTAGGAAGCCAAAATATTTCTGTGATTTAGTTTACTGTGATAGTGACTTATTTTTGTGGTCTGAAACTGAATCCACAATATCTCTCATATTGTTATCTCCCATATGATTCAGTATGATAGATACTGAATCCACACTATCTGTCAGTACACCTGTATTTTTCTCTTTTTTTGTTCTTTTTGTCTTCCAATTTTAATAACTTCTATTGACTTATTTTCTAGTTGACTGAATGATCCCTTAGATATGTTAAGTCTACAGATGAGTCTGTCAAAGGCATCATCTCTTCGTTACTGTGCTTTTAACTTATAGCATTTTCATTTGATTATTTTTGTTTCCATTTTTCTTTTGAAATTGCCAGTGTAACTCTGCTTATTGTCAATCTTTCCCATTAGATCTATTAATGTGTTAATTATGGCAATTTTCTATTTCCTATCATTAATTCTGACATCTGTGTTATCTTCTAGTTGGCTTTTGATTATTACTGTATATCTTAAGAGTGTGTTTTCTCATACATTGTTTTATGTCTTAATAGTTTTCTGAAAGCCTGTCATATTGCATACAACAATAGAAACTCAAGTCAATAGTTTTTAGCCCTGAAAATGGGTATGCATTTCCTTTTAGTACAAGCTTTTGAGTTAATCAAGTTGGAATTTTGGCTGGGGTGATGTATTATGACTGCAAAGTTGGCTATAAATTCCTATACAATACTGTGTGTTTAGTATGTTTGCTCAACCCTAAGCCTTGGTCTTTTTGTTCTGTGTCTCAGAAAAGGTCATTTTTCATGCTCTCCTGTCCTTCTTTCTTCAGTTTTTACCATTAGTTACTTTTCAGGGCTTGACTCTTGGCTCTGGAGACTTGAGGGACATTCTCTGTCTAAGCTGTGGCATCAGGCAGTCACAGTGTCCTCAGTTTGGGGAAAGTTATCTTCTTTTCTTTCCCTCCCTTAGTTTAGCTCTGAGCCCAGTTCGTGGTCTTCGAGTTCCTTAGGAGTAGAGCCTTTCCTCTTTTCCTTCTCTGGGCTGTAAACTTTGCCCACCTCTGTTAGATCAAGGCTTTTGCTGCACAGTGGGTATGGAGGAGATGGGCCCACCCCATGTAACTGCTGTCAGCTTTCTCCACTGCACCACCATGGACACTTGCTGAGGACTCACTCTGATCTTTTCTGTGAATGCCCAGTGAGATTTGTTATAAGTGACTTCAACAGGGTGGAGTCCTCTGATACCTTCAGTCTCAGGGGCATCACTGTGTTCCGTGAGTCCTGCACAGGTTTCAACAGTGAGCAGTTACTCCCATGGCGCTACTGCTGCAAGCACCCAAGTGCATTGGTACCACACAAATCAGTGCTCACCACTTTCCTTTTTGCAGGCTGCTGTCTCTTACTAGATTTTGGAGCACTGGTTTTTCTGTGAACTTAGTTTTATAATAGGTTCAAAACAAGTCACAATTGAATGTTTATTTCTGTTCTTTTTTATTGTAAGTACGGGAGTAAAACACCTTCAAGCTCTCTATAGCCAGGACATGAAGAGAGAAGTCTCACTTTTTCAGTATTCTATTATTTTTTTTACAATACAATATACTGCATTTATTTATTTAAAATAACATTGATACATATTTTAAATATCTAGCACAAATGCATTTGCTAATTTTTCATATAAATTAAAATACAATGTATATATTCACTAACTTTATAATAACAAAAAGTATAAAGTGATAACACAACTAATCTTTAGAAGAAAAGGGTGAAAATAGAAAATTCTTCTCATTGAAGTTTGACAAACTAGTATATGTGTATGTGTAGAAATAACAGGATCAGATAAAATATGTATGCTTAGGTTATTTCCATATTCTGTTCAAATTGTTTTATGTGATGACATCTCCTAGGTCTTCTAATAAAGAAACTGGAGAACGGGAGAGAGACAGTAAATGAGAGAGGTGGAAGAAAAGGATAAGGTTTGTGTTGAGAGGAAATAATATAAGTTGTGGAAAGTAAAGAATGAGAATAAAGATGCTTAGTGGTTACAAAGTGTAAGGGAGCAATATAAGAGTGGAAAGGAAAATTTCACAATTGTGGATTATTTTTTTTTAAAAGGAGAAAGAAAGAAAACATTATTTCTCTGTAAGTATATCCTGTCTGCCAGACTGATTTTATTCCTTTGACTGCAGAGACTAGCCAGCAGAGGCTGCAGGGTTTAATTTGGGAGTTAAGTGCTTATATGTAAATTCATCCAATGTTTAGGGCTCTTCTATAAAGTATTAATTAGACCAGTAATTTCACCTTTTTACTGTTTTGATTTAATAAAATTTTATGTGATAAAATGTATTGATTTTGTGATGAGAAAATCAATAAGAGCTCAAAGTCCAGTAGAGTATAGGACATTATGAGGCAATAAGAAATCAAATACACACTGGAGTGGGAGTGGTCTGCCACCACTCTCCATCAGAGAAGAAATTTATTTAAGCCTCCGTTTCCACATAAATCAAATAAGAACGCTACACTGGATTCCTTGTTTTTCAAAACGGTACCCTGTGAAGCACTGAGACAGGATGCTGATGAGAGGTCAGCTGGAAGACACTCGGGGCTGCCTCCTTGTTTGTTGAGTTCTTTTGTTTGTTTGATTGTTTTAACGTTCCTGTTAATATTAAGGTACTACTGTTGAACTAAAAGAATACTAAATTAATTAATACAAAGGGCATATATACATTGATATACTTTATTAGTTTATAGGGTTGCAAAGTACCACAAATGAAGTGCATTGAAACAACAGAAATTTATTCTCTCACAGTTCTGGAGGCCAGAGTATGGAATTAAGGAGTCTGCAGCCCTGTCATTCCTCTGAAGTTTCCAAGGAAGAATCCCTTCTTGCCTTTTCCTAGTTTCTAGTGTTTGCCAGTAATAAGGTTTGTGTTGAGAGGAAATAATATAAGTTGTGGAAAGTAAAGAATGAGAATAAAGATGCTTAGTGGTTACAAAGTGTAAGGGAGCAATATAAGAGTGGAAAGGAAAATTTCACAATTGTGGATTATTTTTTTTTAAAAGGAGAAAGAAAGAAAACATTATTTCTCTGTAAGTATATCCTGTCTGCCAGACTGATTTTATTCCTTTGACTGCAGAGACTAGCCAGCAGAGGCTGCAGGGTTTAATTTGGGAGTTAAGTGCTTATATGTAAATTCATCCAATGTTTAGGGCTCTTCTATAAAGTATTAATTAGACCAGTAATTTCACCTTTTTACTGTTTTGATTTAATAAATTTTTATGTGATAAAATGTATTGATTTTGTGATGAGAAAATCAATAAGAGCTCAAAGTCCAGTAGAGTATAGGACATTATGAGCAATAAGAAATCAAATACACACTGGAGTGGGAGTGGTCTGCCACCACTCTCCATCAGAGAAGAAATTTATTTAAGCCTCCGTTTCCACATAAATCAAATAAGAACGCTACACTGGATTCCTTGTTTTTCAAAACGGTACCCTGTGAAGCACTGAGACAGGATGCTGATGAGAGGTCAGCTGGAAGACACTCAGGGCTGCCTCCTTGTTTGTTGAGTTCTTTTGTTTGTTTGATTGTTTTAACGTTCCTGTTAATATTAAGGTACTACTGTTGAACTAAAAGAATACTAAATTAATTAATACAAAGGGCATATATACATTGATATACTTTATTAGTTTATAGGGTTGCAAAGTACCACAAATGAAGTGCATTGAAACAACAGAAATTTATTCTCTCACAGTTCTGGAGGCCAGAGTATGGAATTAAGGAGTCTGCAGCCCTGTCATTCCTCTGAAGTTTCCAAGGAAGAATCCCTTCTTGCCTTTTCCTAGTTTCTAGTGTTTGCCAGTAAACCTTGGCATTCTTGGCTTGTAGATTGTTGCTGTTACTCAGTTACTAAGTCGTGTCTGACTCAGACCTCGTGGACTGTAGCACGCCAGGCTTTCCTACCCTTCACTGTGTCCCAGAGTTTGCTCAAACTCATGTCCATTGTGTCAGTGATGCTATCTAACCATCTCATCCTCTTCCACATCCTTCTCCTTTTGCCTTCAATCTTTCCTAGAATCAGGGTCTTTTCCAATGAGTTAGCTCTTGCCATCAGGAGACCAAAGTATTGGAGCTTCAGCATGAGTCCTTACAATGAATATTCAGGGTTGGTTTCCTTTAGAATTGACTAATTGATCTCCTTGCTGTCCAAGGGACTCACAAGAGTCTTTTCCAGCACCACAGTTTGAAAGCATCAATTCTTAGGTGCTTAGCCTTCTTTATGGTCCAACTTTCAGATCCAAGTATGACTACTGGAAGAAACATTTGTTGCTGTTGTTCAGTCATCCAGTTGTGTCTAACTCTCTGCAATGCCATGAATTGCAGCACGCAAGACTTCCCTGCCCCTCACCATCTCGTGGAGTTTGCCCAAGTTCGTGTCCATTGAATCATTGATGCCATCTAACCATCTCATCCTGTTGTCTTCTTCTCCTTCTGCCTTCAATCTTTTTGAGCATTAGAGTATTTTCAAATGAGCCAGCTCTTTTCATCAGGTGGCCAAAGTACTGGAGCTTCAGCTTCAGCATCAGTCCTTCCAATGAATATTCAGGACTGATTTCCTTTAGGATGGACTGGTGTGATCTCTTTGCTTTCCAGGAGACTCTCAAGAGTCTTCTCCAGCACCACAGTTCAAAAGTAGGAATTTCTTTGGTTCTCTGCCTTTTTTATTTTCCAGCTCTCATATCTCTACATGACTACTGGAAAGACCATAGTCTTGGTTATATGTACTTCTGTTAGTAAAGTGATATCTTTTATTTTTAACACACTGTCTCAGTTTGTCAAAACTTTCCTGCCAAGAAGCAATTTTCTAATTCCATGGCTGCAGTAACCATCTGCAATGAATTTAGAGCCCAAGAAGAGAAAATCCATCATTGCTTCCACCTTGTCCCTTTCTATTTGCCATGAAGTGATAGCACTGGATGCCATGATCTTAGTTGCTGTTGTTTTAATATTGCATTTTAAGAAGGCTTTTTCACTCTCCTCCCTAACTCAACATGAGGCTTTGCAGTTTCTCTTTATATTCTGCCATTAGAGTGGTATCATCCATATATCTGAGATTGCTTATATTTCCACCAGCAATCTTGAGTCCAGCTTGTAACTCATCCAGCCTGGCATTTCACATGATATGTTCTGCATACAAGTTAAATAAGCAGGGTGACGATTACAGCCATGCCATACCCCTTTCCCAATCCTGAAACAATCTGCTGTTCTAGAACAATCAAGTTGTGTTTCTTCTTGACCGGCATACAGGTTTCTCAGAAGACAAGAAAGGTGGTCTGGTTTTCCCATCTCTTTAAGAATTTTGAGGAACTCCTCATGTGTTTTCCACAGTGGCTGCCCTATTTAACATTCCTACCAAATTGTGCCAGGTTTCTAATTTCTTTATGCATAAGGCAGCACTTGTTATTTTGTTTGTTGCTTTTGTAAAAAAAAAAAAAAGACTTTTTTTTTCTGATGGATATGAAGTGTAATCTCACTGCAGCTTTAAACTGCATTTTCACTTTCCACATGGCATAGTTAGTAAAGAACCCACCCACAAATGAAGGAGACATAAGGGACATGGGTTCGATCCCTGGCTTGGGAAGATCTCCCAGAGGAGAAAGTGACAACCCACTCCAGTATTCTTGCCTGAAGAATTCCAAGGACAGGGTAGCCTAGTGGGCTGCAATCCATGGGGTTGTAAAGAGTCAGCCCAACTAAAGTGACTTAACACAACACACAATGATTAGCAGCTCTTCATGTGCTTATTTGTATATCTTCTTTGAAGAACTGTCCATTCAAATTTTCTCATTTTTTAAATTAGATTGTCTTTTTAGTTGTTTAGTTAGCTAAACAGACTGAATGTTTGTGCCTCATCTGCAACAACATGCATTGAAGCATAATCTTACATATGATGGTATTTGGAGATAAGGCTTTGGGAAATGGTTAGGTCATAAGAGAGAGTAGAGCCCTTATCAATGCGATTACTGCCTTAAAGAAGAAAGACCAGAGAGTTCCAATGCCCACTCATCTACATGAGGACATAGAATAGACATTTATAACACCAGAAACTGGAACCTCACCAGAGTTTAAATTTACCAGATTGTTGATCTTGACTTCTGAAGCCTTCAAAATTGTGAGAAATAATGTTATTTAAGTCACCCAATCTATGGTATTTATATTGTAGAAAAGTCAGTAGACCAAGAAGAGTTGCAGAAGTTCAACAGTTCTAAAGAAGTACTGTGGACATAAGCCTTTCTCAGATGTAAGATATGCAAATAAAAACTGGAACCTCACCAGAGTTTAAATTTACCAGATTGCTGATCTTGACTTCTGAAGCCTTCACAATTGTGAGAAATAATGTTCTTTAAGTCACCCAATCTATGGTATTTATATTGTAGAAAACTCAGTAGACCAAGAAGAGTTGCAGAAGTTCAACAGTTCTAAAGAAGTACTGTGGATATAAGCCTTTCTCAGATGTAAGATATGCAAACACTTTTTTCCTATTCTGTAGTTTGCTTTCTAATTTTCTTGACAATGCCCTTAGGTACACAAAATATTTTATTTAAAAAAATTTTTTTTCTTTCTAAGTCTTTAAGTTTGTGAAGTCCAGTTTATCTGGTATTTTCCTTTGCTGCTCAAGCTCTTGGTATCATATATAAGAATCAATTGCCAAGCCAATGACAGGAGAATCTACCCACATGGTTTCCTCTAAAATTTTTATCTTTTTACCTATTATATCAACATTTCACTTCAGTTCATTTGCTCAGTTGTCCAACTATTTCTCACCCCACGGACTGCAGCATCTCAGGCTTCCATGCTCAAACTTATGTCTATCAAGCCGGTGATGCCATCCAAACATCATATCCTCTATCATCCTCTTCTCCTCCCGCCTTTGATCTTTCTCAGCATCCGGGTATTTTCCAATGAGTCAGCTCTTTGCATTCAGTTCAGTTCAGTCGCTCAGTTGTATCCGACTCTTTGCAACCCCATGAATCACAGCACGCCAGGCCTCCCTGTCCATCACCAACTCCTGGAGTTCACTCAGACTTGTGTCCATCGAGTCTGTGATGCCATCCAGCCATATCATTCTCAGTCGTCCCCTTCTCCTCCTGCCCCCAATCCCTCCCAGCATCAGAGTCTTTTCCAATGAGTCAACTCTTCGCATAAGGTGGCCAAAGTACTAGAGTTTCAGCTTCAGCATCATTCCTTCCAAAGAAATCCCAGGGCTGATCTCCTTCCGAATGGACTGGTTGGACCTCCTTGCAGTCCAAGGGACTCTCAAGAGTCTTCTCCAAAACCACACTTCAAAAGCATCAATTTTTCAGCACTCAGCCTTCTTCACAGTCCAACTTTCACATCTTTGCCTTAGGTAGCCAAAATTTTGGAGTTTCAGTTTCAGCATCAGTCCTTCCAATGAATATTCAGGACTGATTTAATTTAGGATTAACTGGTTGAATCTCCTTGCAGTCCAAGGGACACTCAAAAGTCTTCTCCAATACCACAGTTCAAAAGCATCAGTTCTTCAGAATTCAGATTTCTTTACAGTCCAACTCTCACATTACATGACTAATGGCAAAACCATAGCTTTCACTAGATGGGCATTTGTTGGCAAAGTAATGTCTCTGTTTTTAATATGCTCTCTTGGTTGGCAGAGCACCAAAGAATAGCAAAGAGAGAAAAGAGAGCCTTCCTCAGTGATCAGTACAAAGAAATAGAGGAAAACAGTAGAATGGGAAAGACTAGAGATCTCTTCAAGAAAATTAGAGATACCAAAGGAACATTCATGCAAAGATGGGCTCAATAAAGGACAAAAATGGTATGGGACTAACAGAAGTAGAAGATATTAAGAGGTGGCAAGAATACACAGAAGAATTGTACGAAAAAGGTCTTCATGAACCAGACAATTACGATGTGTCATCAGTCACCTAGAGCCAGACATCCTGGAATGTGAAGTCAAGTGCAACCCCATGGACTGTATAGTCCATGGAATTCTCCAGGCCAGAATATTGGAGTGGGCAGTCTTTCCCTTCTCCAGGGACTCTTCCCAATCCAGGGATTGACCCAGGTCTCCCACATTTCAGGTGAATTCTTTACCAGCTGAGCCACAAGGGAAGCCCAATAATATTGGAGTGGGTAGGCTATCCCTTCTCCAGTGGATCTTCCCGACCTAGGAATTGAACTGGGGTCTCCTGCATTACAGGCAGATTCTTTACCAACTCTAAGGGGCAAATGTCTTTTAATTTCAGCTGAAGTCATCATCTGCAGAGGTTTTGGAGCCACAAAAAGTAAGTCTGTAACTTTTTCCATTGTTTCACCATCATCTATTTGTCATGTAGTGATGGGGTCAGATGCCATGATCTTAGATTTCTGAATGTTAAGCCAACTTTTTCACTCTCCTCTTGCACTTTCATCAAAAGGCTCTTTAATTCTTCTTTGCTTTCTGCCATAAGGGTGGCATCATCTGCATATCTGATGTTATTGATATTTCTCCCGAAATTTTGATCCCAGCTTGTGCCTCATCCAGCCCAGCATTTCGCATGATGTTCTCTGCATAAAGTTGAGTAAGCTGGGTGACAGTATACAGCCTTGAAGTACTCTTTTCCCAATTTTTAAGCAGTCTGTTGTTCCATGTCCAGTTCTAACTGTTGCTTCTTGGCCTGCATACAGATTTCTCAGGTGGCAGATCGGGTGGTTTGGTATTCCCATCTGTTGAATAATTTTCCACAGTTTGTTATGATCCACACAGTCAAAGACTTTGGCATACTAAATAAAGCAAAAGTAGGTGTTTTATTGAAACTCTCTTCTTTTTTCTATGATCCAGTGGATGTTGGCAATTTGATCTTTGGTTCCTCTGCCTTTTCTCAATCCAGCTTGAATATCTGAAATTTCTCATTTCATGTACTGTTGAAGCCTAACTTGGACAATTGTGAGCATTACTTTGCTAGCATGTGAGATGAGTGAAATCATGAAGTGGTTTGAACATTCTTTGGCATTACCTTTCTTTGGGATTGAAATGAAAACTGACCTTTTCCAATCCTGTGACCATTGTTGCAAAAAAGGTCTATTTAGTCAAAACTATGGTTTTCCCAGTAGTATGATAATCAGTGAACCAGTGAAGTTGCTCAGTCGTGTCCAACTCTTTGTGACCCTGTGGACTATAGCCTACCAGGCTCCTCCATCCATAGAATTTTCCAAGCAAGAATACTGGAATGGGTGACCGTTTCCTTCTCTAGGGAATCTCCCCGACCCAGGGATCAAACCCTGGTTTCCTGTATAACAGGCAGACGCTTTACCATCTGAACCACCAGGGAAGCATGGATATTAGAATTGGACTATAGAGAAAGCTTAGCAATGAAGAACTGATGCTTTTGAACTGTGGTGTTAGAGAAGACTCTTGAGAGTCCCTTGGACAGCGAAATCAAGCCAGTCAATCCTAAATGAAATCAGTCCTGAATGTTCATTGAAAGGACTGATGCTGAGGCTGAAACTCCAATACTTTGGCCAACATATGCAAACAACTGACTCTTTGAAAAACTCCCTGATGCTTGGAAAGATTGAAGGCAGGAGGAGAAGGGGCTGACAGTGGATGAGATAGTTGGGTGGCATCAGCAACTCGATGCCCATGAGTTTGAGCAAGCTCCGGGAACTGGTGGTGGACAGGGAAACCTGGTGTGCTGCAGTCCATGGGGTCGCAGAGTCAGACATGACAGAGTGACTGAACTAAACTAACTGACCACTGTTGTGTTTTCCAAATTTGCTGGCATATTGAGTGCAGCACTCTCACAGCATCATTTAGTATTTGAAATAGCTGAATTGGAATTCCATCACCTCCACTAGCTTTGCTTGTAGTGATGCTGCCTAAGGCCATCTTAACTTCCCATTCCCGGTTTTCTGGCTTTAGGTGATTGATCACACCATCATTGTTATCTGCATCATTAATATTTTTTTGTATAGTTCTTCTGTGTAGTCTTGCCACATCTTCTTAATATCTTCTGCTTCTGTTAGGTCCATAGCATTTCTGTTCTTTATTGTGCCTATCTTTGCATGAAATATTCCCTCTGTACCTCCAATTTTCTTGAAGATATCTCTAGTCCTTCTCATTCTTTTGCTTTCCCCTATTTCTTTGCCTTGATCTCTGAGGAAGGCTCTCTTATCTCTCCTTGCTATTCCTGGAACTCTGCATTCAAATGGGTCTATCTTTCATTTTCTCCTTTGCCTTTTACATCTTTTCTTTCCTCAGCTTCTTGTAAGGCCTCCTCACTCAACCATTTTTCCTTTGTGCATGTCTTTTCCTTGGGGATGGTTTTGATCACTGCCTCCTGTACAATGTCACGAACCTCAATTTATAATTCTCCAGAGACCCTATCAGATCTAATCAGATAAATATCAATATTTAGGTTCTTCATTAATTTTCAGATAAGTGGTCTAGCTTCTTTTATTTGCCTATGTAAATCTAGTTTTCCAGCATGATCTCCTCTGGGAAAGTTTTCTTTCCCCAGTAAATAGATATGGAAGGTTGCCACACATCAATTGACCATAGATGTACGAATTTAATTCTGGGCTCTTAGTTCTAATCTATCAGTTTATACAATCATCTTCATGCCAGTAACAAATTTTTAATTACAGTAAATTTGTAATAAACTTTAAAATTGAAACGTAGGAGTACTCAAACTTTGTTCTTGTTTTTAAAGATTATTTCAGCTATACGGGGCTCCTTGCAATTTCTTATAAATCTGAGTATAGCTCAGTAGAAAATACTTTTCTATTTCTGCAAAAAAGCTGTTGAAATTTTTATTGGGTATGTGTCGGATCAGTAGCTTATTTTGAGTAGTTCAGTCAGTTCAGTCATGTCTGACTCTTTGCACTCCCATGGACTTGCAGCACGCCAGGCTTCCTTGTGCATCACCAACTCATGGAGATTGTTCAAACCTACGTCCATTAAAGAGTTGGTGATGCCTTCCAACCATCTCACTCTTCGTCCCCTTCTCTTCCTGCCCTCCGTGTTTCCCAGCATCAGGGTTTTTTCTAATGGGTCTGTTCACATCAGGTCATGGAAGTATGGAGCTTCAGCCTCAGCTTTAATATCTTAATGAAATTAAGATTCCTATCAATTAACATGGGATATCCTTCCATTTATTTTGGTTTTCTTTAAAATATTTTTCACCCATGCTTTGTAATTTTTAGTGTACAAGTTTTCCATTTCCTTGGTTAAATTAATTCCTGAAAATTTTTGCAATGTATTTTATAAATGCTATTGTAAATGTAAGTGCTTTCATACTTTAGGCTTCAAATTGTCATTGCTGCTTTATAAAAACACAACTGATATTTGTGTGCTGATCTTTACCATGAAATTTCACTAAATTTGGTTATAAGCTCAGTTCAGTTCAGTTGAGTCCCTCAGTTATGTCTGACTTCTTGCGACCCCATGAATTGCAGCACGGCAGGCCTCCCTGTTCATTACTGTCTCGCAGAGTTCACTCAGACTTATATCCATCGAGTCCATGATGCCATCCAGCAATCTCATCCTCGGTCATCCCCTTCTGCTCCTGCTCCCAATCCCTCCCAGCATAAGAATCTTTTCCAATGAGTCAAATCTTCCCATGACGTGGCCAAAGTACTGGAGTTTCAGATTTAGCATCATTCCTTCCAGAGAAATCCCGGGGTTGATCTCCTTCCGAATGGACTGGTTGGACTTCCTTGAAGTCCAAGGGACTCTCAAGAGTCTTCTCCAACACCACAGTTCAAAAGCATCAATTCGTCGGTGCTCAGCCTTCTTCACAATCCAACTCTCACATCCATACATGACCACGGGAAAAACCATAGCCTTGACTAGATGGAGCTTAGTCGGCAAAGTAACGTTTCTGCTTTTGAATATACAATCTAGGTTGGTCATAACTTTTC
>SJYC01140438.1:0-12773 GCA_006408675.1 Madoqua kirkii
GGGCAGGAGGAGAAGGGGATGACAGAGGATGAGATGGTTGGATGGCATCACTGAATGAATGGACGTGGGTTTGTTGGACTCCAGCAGTTGATGATGGACAGGGAGGCCTGGTGTGCTGCGGTTCATGTGTTCACAAAGAGGCAGACATGATTGAGCAACTAAACTGAACTAAACTGAAAGCCAGTGTTAGCCGGAAAATAGCAAGAGTCCCAGAGGATTAACAATTTGCCAAGTTCAAGATTGAAGGCAGGAGGAGAAGGGGATGACAGAGGATGATATGTCTGGATGGCATCACTGACTCAGTTGACATGTATTTGAGTAAACTCCTGGAGTTGGTGACAAACAGGGAAGCCTGTTGTGCTGCAGTCCATGGGGCTGCAAAGAGTCCACCACAACTGAGAGACTGAACTGAACTGAACTGAACTGAAGTTCAAGTAAGAGCACCTTCTCACTTTTCCTTTCCCTCTTCTTCCTCCTTCAACATCTGTGGATCTAATGCCTTAAAAATAGCTGATTAGAGAAGTTCAAAATACTAACCATGTCTCTATTCCAGTCAACTTCCTGTCTCCTGACTTCTAATAGCATTTGAGGAGCAGAGAGATCACTACAAATGGATGCAGTTGAGTTCTAAATAATAGACTAAGATCCTCCTAATAATTGAAAAAGTATGGTGTTTAGACAAAATGGCAGTCAAAGCATTCATGGGAATTTAAAATACATCATTGAGTTTCATGTGTAACTTTAAAAGACTTCTCAGGAAACCGGACAGATGTTTCTCCATTATTTGACCCAAGATTAACAGGTAAATGGAACCTGGGCTCTGTATAAAATAATTTGTGTTTAAATGTTTCTTTTTCTCACAACAAATAGGTAAGCAGAACATAGAGGATACGCGGATTGAGAAAGGGATCTGAGACATTCCTTCTGTAAAACTATTCTTCAGTGTTTCTGCATTTTCACCTATGATAAAATATGTGATAATAGAAGCAGAGAACTATCTTGTACATGAGTTTTGTCACATGTTTCAGTGCCTGTGTTTTTTGTTTCCCTACTTAATTATATTGGTGCCAAGTTAAAATTCTTTACTATTGTAAGCAAATAAAAACAAAAGTTGCTTTAATGTTTAAATTAAATAATGTCTTGGCCTCTGGTGAATGTCGAAGGATGTCACTATGTGCCAAATTTAAAGGTTTTTCAATGCATCTTCACTTACATGTTTTTTACATTCATCTTCACATAAACTACTACATTCATATCTTTAAGTTGTTTTACATGTTTCTGTTTTGTAATTTTGGGCAAAACATAAACTATACCCATTATTTTCAATTGACTTTTTAAAAAAGTGAAAACACTGTACATGTGAGGTTTTTGTGTACATGCGCCAGGAATCCATAATATACATACATACGCCTCTGTAGGTATACACAGCCTGTGTGTTTATAATGCAAATAATTTTAAAATTATTCTTTAAAATGCCCTTAGTGTTTCACAGGGGGTTCACAGGGGTTCACAGGGGCTCTAGTAGTAAAGAACCCACCTGCCAGTGCAGCAGAGATAAGAGATGCAGGTTCAGTCTCTGAGTCAGGAAGATTCCCTGGAGAAGGAAACAGCAATCCACTCCAGTATTCTTACCTGGAGGATTCCATAGACAGAGCAACCTAGCGGACTACAATCCATAGCGTCACAAAGAGTCAGACATGACTGAAGTGACTCAGCATGCACGCGCACAGGCAGTGTCTCACAGAAGGAATTTCTACAATTGTATCCGCTTATCTCCCTTATCATGTGGACTCTGCATGATACTGATGAGTCAATGTAGGCTCATCAGTTGTGACAAGTGTAGAATATGCCGCTTTGGTGGGGTGTGGAGGCAGGAGGTATGCTGTGGTCGGAATGTTTCCCAAAATCCCTAAGTTGAAATCATCACCTGCATGGTGAAGTGTTTAGAGTGGGGACTTTGGAAGGTGAGTAGGTCAAGAGGCTCGGCCAATGGGGCTCTGCCTGTGAAATTAAATTCCTTATTAAAGAGACCCCAGACTAGCTACTAGTCTCTTCTGCCATGCGATGCTGCAGTGATGAGATGGCCCTATACTAGAGGAAGCAGACTCTCAGCAGACACTGGGAAGTGCCAGTATCATCCAGTGGATTTCCCAGCCTCCAAAACTGTGAGAAATAAATTTTTGCTATTTTCAAATCACCCAGGTTATTATATTTGCTTTTATCTGTCTGTTTGTTCGTTGTTTTATTTCTTTCCACCAAAGTGTTTGGCAGACTAGCAACAAAATTTATTTCCATCTTGTTTTTTGGCCACTGACTTATTTGCAATTGTATTGTTCTTAAATTTCCAAGCATATGATAATACTCTAGAAATATTTTTTGAAGCTATATATTAATTCCTTTTTTCTCAAAGAATATGTTCTATACATAAACTTTCATCCGTTTACTTTCAACAAGACTTAGACTATAGTATATTATGGTAAAAGTCGCTTGTGTATCTGTTTTTTCTACTACTGATAAAATTTCTGTTAACTATACAGCCATTGTGCCAGTTCTGCCCATGCTATTGTTCAAATCTCTTATATCCTTACTGAATTTTTTCTGAATTTTCATTATCAGTTTTTGAGAACAGTGTCTTAAAATAGTCTCCTATTTTTGAGGATTGTATAGTTCTCATTTTAGTATCATTATTTTTTTGTTTTGTATTTTATGAGTGTATTGTTTGTTCCATTTAATTGTACATTTAAATTCAGGAAGCAGAACTACTTTCATATTATGAAAATCTCTATGGAGTGGGTTGCCAGTCTCCATCATTGCTTTTTACCAAACTATCATATCTAGAGCCAAACTATAATTGCAAATGATGAACCAGTTTATTTCTAATAATAATGTCTATTAATATTTTTAAGACAGAAGTGTAAGGAAAAGCACATGTCGCAGGATACACTTTTAAGTTTAATTTTGTTATTGTCACTTTTGAAAGTCTCAACATCCAAGACAATGAACCAAGCCTTAATTTGTACCATTTGTCACTTTTTGTGGTATAAATATGACATACCTGACCATGTTGCAAAGAAAAGTATGGCTGTAGATCATTTAATAGAACATATCCACCAAACATACAATAGGTATGAATAAACTGAAAGTTACAATTAATATTAAAACACAGTAAAAATAATCCAGAATTGTGGAGTCTAAGTTAGGTAAGACTCTCCTAATGATGTTGAAGTGTTAGTGTGCGCTCCTTGACATTTTTCTGTTTTCATAATGTAAAAGAGAGATAGTTTACTGACCTTTTCTTAATGTGACATTTTTTTTCCTACATGTCCTACCATGTTGCATATCATAAAGAAAATACTGTAACATTTGAATTTGGGAGTAAGAACTTTATTATACTTCCAGTCAGGCAAAAGAAATTTCCCATGAAATCAGTGCAGTGTGGTCTGTCACAGGACATCACGAGCTCCTTGAAAACAGACCTACTCTAACTGTATTTTCTCCTCCCTTATTTTTTAAAGATACAATCTTGTTCTGCTAAAATGGCATTAAAGTGTGAGAGATACAACAGAGACACTTATTTTTTAGGACCAAGTACATTTGTAAGATTGTTTTAGTCCACAAAATAGCTTATTAGCCAGTTGTCAGTTGAGCTTCTGTGATTAGATATTTAATTTTATGATGATTACCTTCCTTTCCCAATAAACAAAATAATTAGAGAAAAGAGTGAAGTCACAATCCATTTAATACTCATAAAACCTTCCTGCTGATACAGGTTTAGAACTGGGCAACTGTAGTAGCTATAATCTTGCTTTAGAGTAATTGCAGTTTAAATGTGATCTCCGAGCAGAACAACCCTAGTAATTAACCACCTTGCTTTTAGAAAACCTTTTTATCAGTATGTCTTTGAAGCATAACTAAAAGGAAATAAAATAATGTTCGGCATACTTTTTTTCCCCCTGAAGTGGTTTGTCCCAATTAATTTGTTGAATATAGGACATCCAATGAACCAGAGTGTTCATCTTATTTTAAGGCACTAAAAACATAGCTTTGTTTGGTGAACTTTATATTCCTTTCAGTCAAAAGAAAATTATTGTTATCAACCGTGTTCATAAAGCTTGTGCTTTTTCGAGTGTTTTATGGAAGATTTTATGATATTTTACTCTTACTAGCCTTGAAAATGAGGCTAATGCAGCATTCCCATTTTATTCAGTGCTTCAAAATATATTTCTCTGTGTTTCCTCTGAAAACAACTGAAGACTATGTTTTGGTCATCACTTGTATGCAGTGAATGAATAGGCCATACGAGATGAGACAAAGCGAGTGCTCCATCTCTGCTGCGTGTGCACCTGGACTGCTTGGGTCATTCCAAAGACAGTGCTACTCCTGCCCTCCAAGTGCTCTGTGTCTAAGGCTACCATTCTGAATCAAGATCCCCAGAGTTAATGAGTTTGACTTCAAATGAGTTAACAAAATATACTATGGTAAGGATTAAAGGGATTATTTTAAGACTTTTTAAAAAATTATAGGTCAGGAGATATTCCCTTTGCTATCATATACATTCATAAGTATTTTTAAGACAAGTCAGTAAATAAAGTGATGGAATCTCCTACAGAGAAGAAATGTGTAATAAAGTATCATAATTCAGTAAAATTAATACACATTATATGTATTCATATAATACAAAATATAATTTCAAAATGTCATTTTGTTTTCTTATACTGAGCATCATTTGCTGAGAATATCCTTTGTTGAAATGTTATGTAGGAAATGACAAAATAACAACAATTCATCAGATAAAATAAAAACTTTCAAAATGTTGAAAAATGTTTTTACTCCAAAGGGCTCTGTTTATAGTAATATTTAATTTCTTAATTTTATCAGATAGTAACTGAGTATCAGATCTAACTTGGACAGGTATTTTAGCTCTCTGCTGATCATTCAAACAGTTATAGAAATCTGAGCAGTGATTCAAAAAATTCTGTGACTTTCCACCGATAGCACTGATTTAGGATAGTCAAACAGATTTTTTTCACTGCTGCCTCCTCAGTCAGAAAGGTAACTCATCTCCATCTTTTATATGCTAGGGTATTGATGATAATGATAACCAGATAAAATTATTTTTCTTCTCTTTAGGATTTGAGATGTAGGCATCCTCTGCACTCTAACAGCGATATTACAAAGTATAGTTGATAGCCAGTCTCTTTGAGTCATGGTTGACAGTTTCAGGTATGCAAAGAAAGTAAGCATTGCCACTGGGAAAATGAACAATTTCTTGACCCATAAAAGAGTTATGCAAGAGCTTTGTGACTGAGAGAAGCAAACGTATAATCCATGGAACTTATAAAAATCTCTGTCTCAGAAACAGACTCACAGAGTTAGAGAATCAACTTATGGATGCCAGGGTGAAGGATTGGGGGAAGGGATAGTTAGGGAGTCTGGGATGGACATGTACGCACTGCTGTATTTTGGATGTATAGCCAACAAGGACTTACTGTATCATACATGGAATTCTGCTCAGTGTTATGTGGCAGTCTGAATGGGCAGCAAGTTTGGGGGAGAATGGATACATGAATATGTATGTGTGGCTGTGTGCCTTTGCTATTCACCTGGACATTGTTAATCAGCTCAGCTATACCCCTATACGTGGCAACCCACTCCAGTACTCTTGCCTGGAAAATCCCATGGACAGAGGAGCCTGGTAGGCTACAGTTCATGGGGTTGCAAAGAGTCAGACACGATTGAGTGACTTCACTTTCACTATACCTCTATACAAAATAAAAACTTTTTTCTTTTAATCTTGTTTCTTAATGCACAAATTATTTCTCCTTCAAGTATCTATGATTTTCACTGTCCAGTATCTAGAAAATCTTTGTTCCAGACTGGGTTCTCACAGACAACTCAGAACTTTCATCTCACCCCTTGAAATTCATCTGCTTTCACACATTCTGTGTGCTAAGAATTTCCAGCTCTTCCTTTGATCACTCAACTTCTCTCTATAGAATACACCAGCGCTTTCTGTTATTTCTCTTTCTCTCACTTTTCTACCAGTCCTCCATCACAGAAGGCCCAAAGCCTGTTAGCAGATTTCAAAACAGAACCAGTTGAGTAGAAAGTTTAGAAGATAGGAAAAGGGAAAATGCGTTTGTTAATATATGTTTCTTATGTAGGCCATTTTGGGAGTGGGTAGGGTGTGTGTTGGTTTTATGAAATGGAGTTGTTAATTAAAAGATAGAAAGTGAAACTCACTCAGTCATGTCTGGCTCTGCAACCCCATGGATGGTATAGTCCATGGGATTCTCCAGGCCAGAATACTGGAGTGGGTAGCCTTTCCCTTCTCCAGGGGATCTTCCCAACCCAGGGATCAACCCAGGTCTCCCACATCACCGGCGGATTCTTTACCAGCTGAGCCACAAGGGAAGCCCAAGAATACTGGAGGGCTTAGCCTATCTATCCCTTCTCCAGTGGCTCTTCCCAACCCTGGGATCGAACTGGGGTCTCCTTCACTGCAGGTGGATCTTTACCAACTGAGCTATCAGGGAAGATGGAAGGAGGCTACCAATCTGGGGGATCACAGTAGGAATGACAAGAAGAGTGCCTTGGTTAGTGTCCTTTCATCATTATGCAAAGTCAAAATTTGGCTTCTAATTTCTGTGAACATATACTGGACTTTGGAAACCTTGTCCTCAGTAAAACAAAACACGTAACAGTTAATCAGTTACTTTTTGACCTAATAGCACCTGATAGCAACATACCAGAAGGAGGAGGAGAAGATTTGAGGCCAAAAGATTTGGTTTTCACTGGGGCTTTTTCCCCATGTTAGCTGTGTAGACTCAAGCTACTATTAACTGCTCAAGCATTTTTCTTACATATAATGAGATTTCTCATTAACCTTGTAGAGTCACTGTGAGAATTAGACATGTATTAATGTAATAATGTACCTGTATTAATACATGTACTATGTATTACGTACCTAACAGAGTGTCTGACAGCTTGTATTTGATGGACGACACTAAAAGTTCTTTATGTATTTAGTTTTTTGATTAATATTTACTGAAGTGTATATGTAATGTTGTTTATGTAATCAGTAATTAATCATGGAAAATGTGACTGATATACGACATGGATACAATAGTAAAGAATACATTTGTTTATCTTTATTACCTTTACAATGTTTTGCCTTTTGTTACTGGAAGAAATCCCAAAGTCTAATGGAAATCCGAAAAGAAAAAAAAAAATAAAAGGAAAAAGTGAGCTTGTTAGAAACGACTAATCAAACACTGCACAATAACTGCCACTGTTATAGCTCTAAACGCGCTGGTAAAAGCTGACACAAGACTTCTTAAATTATGCATGTGATCAAGCCAATGATCATTATGAGAAAATTAATTAATGCTGCTACTTTGGGCCACATGACTCAGCTTTGTCTAATAAGTTTCATAGGTCAAAAGCTCTCAAATGAGATCAGAAATTCCTGAGCAGGTGATCACATGAACATTCAAAGTCAGTGATGCAGTTCAATATGAAATTAAACTCCATATTTACACACATATTTTTATTAGACATGCATTTTCTCAAATTATGGAAAATACTGAAAAACTTGAATGAAACTATACATGTTATTTGTTTAAATAATACCTTTAAGAATTTTTGTGGTAAAAATGCTGTTTTCTGAGCCTCAGTAACCAACCAGATTTTCCAAAATTATCCTTGTGGTTTTAGATTAGCAGGATGCTGTTGTTCAGTTCTTTCAGTGTCATGATCATTGAATACAATAAAAAATAAACACATTTTTTAAGATGTTTCTCCAATTAGTTGGGTAAATTTTAAACCTATACCTTGAAACAGTTGAAAATATTGAAAATACAGAGATGCTACTGGTTTTAAGTGAAATTCAGAGAGAGAAGACAGCATGAACTTTTTCCAAAATATATTTTCATTTGGGGGAATATATTTGTATTGCCTCACATGGTCTGCATTTCTATCCCACATTAGTTTATGATTAACCTTATGACTAAACATACTTTTAAAAGTATGGTTTGAATAAGTTATCTGGAAAAATAGCTCTATTTGGCAAATGAGTTAAAAGCTTGAGTTAAAGAATAAATAAGGTTCATCTCCTTCAATTAAACACCCTCCACTAGCTGAAGCCCAGGGTCTAAAACTATATGTGAGCATTAGTAGGTGCTCAGTTAATAATTTTTTTATACAGAGTGAAATAAGCCAGAAAGAAAAACACCAATACAGTATACTAATGCATCTATATGGAGTTTAGAAAGACAGTAACAATAACCCTGTATGCAAGATGACAAAAGAGACACAGATGTATAGAACAGTCTTTTGGACTCTGTGGGAGAGGGAGAGGGTGGGATGATTTGGGAGAATGGCATAGAAACATGTATAATATCATATATGAAATGAATTGCCAGTCCAGGTTTGATGCAGGATACAGGATGCTTGGGGCTGGTACACTGGGATGACCCAGAGGGATGGTACAGGGAGGGAGGAGGGAGGGGGATTCAGGATGGGGAACACATGTACATCTGTGCATGTTGATGTATGGCAAAACATATACAATATTGTAAAGTAATTAGTCTCCAATTAAAATAAATAAATTTATATTTTTAAAATAACAATTTTTTAAATGTTACTATTCTCTATTTTTATTGAACTATAGTTGAGTTGTAATGTTCTGCTAATTTTGCAAACTATTACATTTAGAATATGGGGAAGGAAATGGCAACCCACTGTGGTATTCTCACCTAGACAATCCCACGGACAGAGGAGCCTGGTAGGCTACGACGGGAATGCCAAACATGACTTAGCAACTAAACTACCACATTTAGAATAAATTTTTTTAACTTTTAATTATCTTCTAAAATGTAGCATTATCTCTCATTTTAAGCACCTTTTTCAACAATATCTATGTTAAAATATTAAGGAAATTTTAAACATTAAATATAAACTCTCAAATGTTGAAGTTTTTTTTTTTAACCCCAAAGTACTCTGACCATAGGAACATTTACTTTCTTAATTGTAACAGTTTGTATGAGTTGTAATCACATTCTATATAACCTTATTTAGAACAAGAAAACATAGGGAAGATATTTGTAAGTAACTTTGGGGTTACTACACTGTCAAATCATAATTAAGTTGATCCAGTTTAGAAATAAAAGAAAATATGTCTTTGAATTGGTAGTCTTGTAAAGTCTTAAAGGGAGTTCTTTAAGGATACACACCTATTTCTTTCTTCAAGTCACCTGGTGTCGTATTCTGTCTGCAAAAAACAAAACGGTAAAATGTGTACTTAGGGTGACCCCAGGGAATGATCCTAGCATATCATCCAATATCAGTACCCTCCCAAATGTGTAAATTTGGGATTCAGCTTCTCAATTTCTACAAAATAGCCTGTTGTTATCACTGGAATTGAATTGAATCTATAAATAAATTTGAAGAAATTGACATATGAAGAATGTTATTTCAAACCATTAACATATTTTTGTTCTAAATTTCTCTCAGTAAGGCTGTTTACATTTTGGTAAATCTGGCTAAGCATATGACTTTCTATGACTTTGCTGTCAAGGTAAAAATAATTTTTAAAATTTTATATTTCAATTTTATATTGCTAATAATACAGAGATATTAACATTTTTTAAGTTTTGACCTCAAACTCTATAAACCTTAAAGATTTCCTATGAACTGTTATGTTGAATGAAAGTAGATTAATATTTTCCAAGTTTATATACTTTTTTCTTTTTCTCACTGTACTAAGATCTCTATGATGTTGGATAGGGAACTGAAGAGTTGATATCCTTGATTAATGCCTAACTTCAATTGATTTAAATGGTTCAATAATTTACCCATTATTGAATAAGCTAGCTATAGCATCTTTTAAATGTCCATTTTTAGACTGAGGAAACTTCCTTCTAATCCATATCTGTTAAGACTTCATTTCTTCTTTTCATAAGTGAATGTTGGATTTTTCCCTTGCCTTTTCTGTCTGTAATGAGACAAGTCTTGTATTTTTTCCCTAATGCTGTTCAATTATATAATTGAAATTCAAAAATTTTTAAGCTTGCATTTCTGAGAAAAATAGACTTGTTCATAATATATATTTTTTCTTGCATATAACTGAGAGAAAGTTGTTAATCATCTTTTGATTTTGGGAGAGTGGAGGAGGATTTGAATCTTTGTAGCCTGCCATCTGATTATTAGAAAAGAAAACATCTGAAGCACTTCATGAATGAAGTTTATGGCATAAAGATAAATATTTGGAAAAATGGCGTAAGATTCTAATTTATTTCAGTGAAAGAATTTATAGTGGGCATTAACAGGGGAGGGGCAAAATATTGATTTAAAGAAAGGTATTGTTGTCCCTGAGGGAAGATATTATTTTACCAAAACAACTCATTAATCTGCAACTTGGAAAAGCTAGAATCCTGGTTGAATTTCAGAATCTATTTGTGGAAAATATGAAACAATAATGACAACAAGACAGATGCTTCTCCTTCAGTGTAAAACTCAGGAGGCATCTTCTGCTAGGTTCCTCTGTATCAACAGAAAGCTAGCAATACATCCCTGGATCAGTGTGAGATAGAAAGTGTCTGAAATACCTCACAGGTTGCTTATGACCTAGAGTACTACAGAAGACCATCTAAAGCTTGCTGCTAAAGAAGTATGGAAGCATCTGTGAGAGGACCAGGGGATCTAAGAACGATCGTTTCTGGGATTTGCAGGAGGAACAGTGACCTTCATGGACACAAAAGCAATTCATAGAAATGTCAGTCAAAGCCAGCAGTGAAAGAATGTGATGACTGCCTGTTGCCCTTTTCTGTTCAAATTACCCAGCACTTCAAGTGCAAGGGAATAAAAAGGAAGAGTAGGAAATATGTCATTCACTGAAAAAAAAATCAGAATTCACTGATTTATTTGCACTGATAAGATTAAGTTTCTGCCACTAAATTAACTAGCACATTACGGTCAATATTATATTTAACTATGAAAAAAATGAAGCTAGCTTTATTTAAATACATATTTTCTGAAATGACAAATTCCTACAAGTGATAATTAGTTGAATTCTTTGTGTTTTATTTAAGTATATGTTTTTTGATCAAGAAAATTATTGTTTAACCTGTATTTTGGATTCATCTATATGTGTTTTCTTTTTTTTTATATGTGTTTTCTTACTTTGTCACCAAGATTAATATAACCAGCTATTTTTTCTATTAAGTCTTTAAATATGATTGCTGTTCTTTGCTAGTATTAAAACATAGGGTCTCAAACTGGGACATTATTCTTTAATAATTTTCATGACAGCTAAAACAGTTTGGCTTACTTCAGTCATTACTAACAAGGATCCCAGCATATTTTTAGATGTTTTAAAAATATTTGGAGTACTAATTCTTATTCTCTGCAAAAAAGATGCTGTACTTGAACCTATGTGGAAATGATTAAAAAAAATTTTTTTTTCATGCTTTCTACATACTTAGGGGCTTCCCAGATGCCTCAGTGGTAACGAATTTGCCAGCAATGCAGGAGAGATCGGTTTTATCCCTGGGGTGGGTGGATCCACTGGAGAAGGAAATGGCAACCCACTCCAGTATTCAGGCCTGGAAAGTCTCATAGGCAGAGAAGCCTGGTGGACTACAGTTCGTGGTGTCTTAAGAGTCAGATATGACTGAGCAGGCATGCACCACATACTGAAGTGTAATTTTTTCTTCCAAAATATTGTCCCTCTGCATTTTCTCAAATTGTTATAAGTAATTTCATTTTTAAAGTCAGCTTGGCTTCCTTGCTGGCTCAGATGTAAAGACTCTGCCTGCAATGCAGGAGACCCAGGTTCGATCCCTGGGTTAAGAAGATCCCCTGGAGAAGGAAATAGTAACCCACTCCAGTATTCTTGCTTGGGAAATCCCATAAACATAGGAGGCCAGGCAGGCTACAGTCCTTAGGATCACAAAGACTCAGACACGACTGAGCAACCAACTCTTTCCAATATTTTCACTTAATCTCAATCTTTGTTTCAATGTTAGCTTAACAAACATGCTCTTTTATTTTCAGATAAAATTAATAATTTAATGGCTACTGTGGAACAGAGTCAATAAAATTATAAAGACAGCCAGGATATATACCCAAAAAAATGAAAGAATTGTTCCTTTTTAAAATAATGCAATAGAGATAAAAGCTAAATATATATATATATTTCCAAAATATCTTTGTCTTATATGTTATTTAGAAAATCAAATAGAGTAAAAGGTAGTTACCTGTGGACTTATTCACCTGGATAGATTATTTCAGAAATGCATAAAGAGAAGAATCCTATTCCATTATTTCCATTATCCCATAATATTATTAAGACATAAGTGCTTAAAAATATGAATGAAACAAAAATAAATTATTTTAACTAACTAACGTCAGAGATGGTGCTGGACTGGCCCAGAATACGTTAACTGTTGAGTCCCTCTTGCTAAACGTTCTGAGCTCCTTAGCAGGAAACCCAAGTGCAGAGACGCCCCCAACGCACCCTCCTGTTCACTGTATGCGGTGTACTAGAGAGTGCGCTGTTTCCCTGACTATCTCAGCAAGCAAGCTGACTTCTTGGACAGTTAGTTACCAGAGTAATCCTTGATTTCAGGTTTTATTCTACATTTTAGTTACAAGGTGCTGTGAAGTACTGGACAGCTCAAAATACCAAGTCTATAACCTTCAGGAATAATATTTGGAAACTGCAGTGACTTTAAGAAAGTGTAGTTGATACAGATGAAATAAAACTATGTAAA